>OU974076.1:7931884-8151714 GCA_918843875.1 Diadumene lineata | reverse complement strand
AAGCTTTCCGCGGCCCATACGAAACTAGGACACAAATATATTACACAACGAAACATGAAGAAATTTAACGATCAAAGGTTTATAAACGATCTAAGACAAGTTTCTTGGATCGATGACGAAGCGGCTAATCCTAATATTTTGTGTAAAGATTGGAAGCACAGGTTCACCAATCTATTGGATTTGCACGCACCTTTGAAAACAAAACGCGTAAGGCATAATAACGCGCCATGGTTGACTGCAGAAGTTAAACAACACATATATGACAAGATGCACGCTAAAAAAAGAGCAATCCGAACAGGCCTACAGTCAGACTGGAAAGACTACAAACAGCGTAGAAATCGGCTTAACAACAAAATTAAATTTGCAAAATCAAGCTATTACAAAGAAAAAATCGAAAGGGACAAAGGTGATACTAGGTCCATTTGGAAGACTATAAATCAGGTTTTAAACAGGAAAATAAAGAGTAATGGTATTAAAGAAATTGAGGTAGATCAGACGAGCGTAACGGATAAAGGTGAGATAGCAAACTTGTTTAATAAGCACTTTATCTCCGTTGGTCCGAAACTATCGGCGGATCTACCACAAAGTAAGCATGATTTCAGAGATTACTTATCCAAAGAAACTAATAAGTTTGAATTTAAATTTAAACGTGTTAGTGAGGACACAGTCCTAAATATGTTACAGAAAATTGACACAACGAAGGCCATTGGTATGGATGGTATATCGCCATACCTTCTTAAAATAGCCGCTCCAGTTATCTCAAGTTCGCTAACAATTATCTTTAATAGAATTATCGAAACTGGAGTTTTTCCCGACGAATGGAAAACGAGTAAAGTGCTGCCATTGTTTAAAAAGGATGATAGAAGGGATATGAATAATTATAGACCGATATCAATCCTGTCATCAGTTTCTAAATTGTTTGAAAAAATCTTATACGGCCAACTATACTCCTATTTTGAAGATAACAACCAATTAAATGACAATCAGTCAGGTTTTCGCGCACGCCATTCCACAATGACTGCACTTATAGATGCAACAAATCACTGGCTCACAAATATAGACAATGGCGACATAAACTCGGTAATTTTTTTGGACATTGCTAAGGCGTTTGATTGTATAGATCATAACATTTTGTTGCACAAGCTCAATCTATATGGAATTAAGAACAATGAGCTAAAACTACTTAGATCCTATTTATCCGACCGGACGCAATACTGCTGCGTAGAAAACAATACCTCAAACCCGTGCACAGTTCAGGCCGGAATTCCTCAGGGATCTAATTTAGGAACTCTCTTGTTTTTGATCTATATTAATGATCTGCCATCTTGTCTCAAGCATTCCACAACAAGAATGTTTGCAGACGATACAACACTAACTATATCTAAAAATAATTTAAAGGAGTTAGAGTTAGCTAGTAACCAAGATCTATCGAGAGTAAGGGAATGGTTCCTAGCTAATCGCCTGACCGTTAACACTAAAAAGACTGAGTTTGTGCTCATAGGTTCTGATTCAAAATTAGCCAACATATGCAATGATCCCATACTGCGAATAGACAACGCAGCAATTAAAAGAGTCAAAGCATCTAAATCCTTGGGCGTTAACATTGATGAAAGACTTTCCTGGTCAGAACATGTAGAGCATGTAACAGAGAAGGTCTCTTCATCTATAGCTGGGATGCGAAGTATAAAACCTTTTGTCAATAGGGAAACACTTCTTTTAATCTATAAATCGCTCATACAACCGCACTTTGATTATTGCGATGTTGTTTGGGCGAACCTATCAAATGGTCTGGCAGAACGTCTGCAAAGACTACAGAATAGGGCTGCCAGGGTCATTACCGGCGATAGCTATGATACAAGCACAAAATATATCCGAGAACAACTAGGTTGGGAAACTTTAGCGCAACGTAGGCATAAGCACAAAGCATTTACAATGTATAAAATAGTAAACCACCATGTCCCCGGATACTTGAGTGAGAAATTGTCCACAGTCGATAGTAAGGTAAAGTCATACAAACTCAGAAATGGGGATATTAATTTTAATATTCTTCAATCAAAAACTAATCACCTAAAAAGATCGTTTATCTATGAAGGAATAAAACTGTGGAATACCCTCCCAACTGACTTGAAACTTGCCCCTACACTAAACACCTTCAGAAGAAGGATTCATGCCCAAAAAAACTTTTAAACTATGTTATTTAGCAATATGTAATTTAACCATTGTAATTGATATTTTAATATATTTATATGTATATATATATATATTTTTACGACTTCTTTGTAAAGCAGTTGAATAACTGATTGAATTTCGTAATCAAATAAAGTTTATTCATTCATTCATTCATTCTCTACTGTTCTCTTCTGTTCTCTTCTGTTCTCTTCTGTTCTCTTCTGTTCTCTTCTGTTCTCTTTTGTTTTCTTCTATTCTCTTCTGTTCTCTTCTGTTCTCTTCTGTTCTCTTCTGTTCTCTTCTGTTCTCTTCTGTTCTCTTCTGTTCTCTTCTGTTCTCTTCTGTTCTCTTCTGTTCTCTTCTGTTCTCTTCTGTTCTCTTCTGTTCTCTTCTGTTCTCTTCTGTTCTCTTCTGTTCTCTTCTGTTCTCTTCTGTTCTTTTCTGTTCTTTTCTGTTCTCTTCTGTTCTCTTCTGTTCTCAGCTGTTCACTCCTGTTCTCTTCTATTCTCTCTCTTCGAATAGCTGTAATGTGAAGGTTTAATAGCAACGGCAACAAACTTGCACAAAACTACTTGGTACATGTTATCACAGTAAATGTTCCCTATTAGAGCGTTCATAAATGTCATGTTTTTTTTTTCCACACACTGAATAAAGTTTCTATCCTAGAGTTGTTGACCCATGACAACCATTGCTCGGGCTCTTCTCTTCTCTTCTCTTCTCTTCTCTTCTCTTCTCTTCTCTTCTCTTCTCTTCTCTTCTCTTCTCTTCTCTTCTCTTCTCTTCTCTTCTCTTCTCTTCTCTTCTCTTCTCTTCTCTTCTCTTCTCTTCTTTTCTCTTCTCTTCTCTTCTCTTCTCTTCTCTTCTCTTCTCTTCTCTTCTCTTCTTTTCTCTTCTCTTCTCTTCTCTTCTCTTCTCTTCTCTTCTCTTCCAAAATAATAGGGCGTTTATAGATAACTCCAATATTACTAAAGATTGTCTTAATAAAGGGGGGTTGCACCTTAATAAGAAAGGTAATGGGATACTCATTGATAATTTTATATCCTACATTAAAACGATAAACAACTGAACTAGTCAGGGGAGAAGCTCTCACTCTTCTGCAAGCAGTGCATATAATAGTAATATACACACTATTTCACCTGGAACGTGCTCATCGTCGAATTTTCATATTAATGCTAAGGGACTAAAAATTGACTCTCTGAATTTTGCGAGTCTTGTAAAGCACATCGATGAATTAAGAGTTATAGTCAGAGATTTTAGTTTTGATATCCTAGCAATTAACGAAACACGTTTAGACGAAACAATTCAAAGTGAATTCGTACAAATAGAAAATTATGACCTTATACGAAACGATAGACGTAGGCACGCAGGTGGCGTGTGTATTTATGTTAAACAATCTATTAGTTTTAAACTAAAAATAGAAGATATGCTATCAAATCTACAGCTAGAAGCTATATGTATAGAAGTGTTACTCAAGAATTGTAAAAGCTTTAATGTGTTGTCTTGCTATAGACCGCCTAGTACAAACTCAGTATTTTTCGATTCCCTGGAGGCTGTCTTGGAGTACCTGGACACGCAGAACTCCGAAACCATTGTCTTAGGTGATTTCAATTGCAATATGAGTACTAATAGCAGACTAGATTATAATACTAGGAAAATGAAAGAACTCATTGAAGCTTTACAATTTTCAATACTTATCCATGAACCAACTAGAATCACGAATACATCACAAACTATTATCGATTTAGTTTTAACTAATTCGCCAAATGTTGTACGAAAGGCGGGTGTAATCCACCTAGATATAAGTGATCATAGTTTGGTGTATGCAGTTAGAAAGCTTTCCGCGGCCCCTACGAAACTAGGACACAAATATATTACACAACGAAACATGAAGAAATTTAACGATCAAAGGTTTATAAACGATCTAAGACAAGTTTCTTGGATCGATGACGAAGCGGCTAATCCTAATATTTTGTGTAAAGATTGGAAGCACAGGTTCACCAATCTATTGGATTTGCTCGCACCTTTGAAAACAAAACGCGTAAGGCATAATAACGCGCCATGGTTGACTGCAGAAGTTAAACAACACATATATGACAAGATGCACGCTAAAAAAAGAGCAATCCGAACAGGCCTACAGTCAGACTGGAAAGACTACAAACAGCGTAGAAATCGGCTTAACAACAAAATTAAATTTGCAAAATCAAGCTATTACAAAGAAAAAATCGAAAGGGACAAAGGTGATACTAGGTCCATTTGGAAGACTATAAATCAGGTTTTAAACAGGAAAATAAAGAGTAATGGTATTAAAGAAATTGAGGTAGATCAGACGAGCGTAACGGATAAAGGTGAGATAGCAAACTTGTTTAATAAGCACTTTATATCCGTTGGTCCGAAACTATCGGCGGATCTACCACAAAGTAAGCATGATTTCAGAGATTACTTATCCAAAGAAACTAATAAGTTTGAATTTAAATTTAAACGTGTTAGTGAGGACACAGTCCTAAATATGTTACAGAAAATTGACACAACGAAGGCCATTGGTATGGATGGTATATCGCCATACCTACTTAAAATAGCCGCTCCAGTTATCTCAAGTTCGCTAACAATTATCTTTAATAGAATTATCGAAACTGGAGTTTTTCCCGACGAATGGAAAACGAGTAAAGTGCTGCCATTGTTTAAAAAGGATGATAGAAGGGATATGAATAATTATAGACCGATATCAATCCTGTCATCAGTTTCTAAATTGTTTGAAAAAATCTTATACGGCCAACTATACTCCTATTTCGAAGATAACAACCAATTAAATGAGAATCAGTCAGGTTTTCGCGCACGCCATTCCACAATGACTGCACTTATAGATGCAACAAATCACTGGCTCACAAATATAGACAATGGCGACATAAACTCGGTAATTTTTTTGGACATTGCTAAGGCGTTTGATTGTATAGATCATAACATTTTGTTGCACAAGCTCAATCTATATGGAATTAAGAACAATGAGCTAAAACTACTTAAATCCTATTTATCCGACCGGACGCAATACTGCTGCGTAGAAAACAATACCTCAAACCCGTGCACAGTTCAGGCCGGAATTCCTCAGGGATCTAATTTAGGAACTCTCTTGTTTTTGATCTATATTAATGATCTGCCATCTTGTCTCAAGCATTCCACAACAAGAATGTTTGCAGACGATACAACACTAACTATATCTAAAAATAATTTAAAGGAGTTAGAGCTAGCTAGTAACCAAGATCTATCGAGAGTAAGGGAATGGTTCCTAGCTAATCGCCTGACCGTTAACACTAAAAAGACTGAGTTTGTGCTCATAGGTTCTGATTCAAAATTAGCCAACATATGCAATGATCCCATACTGCGAATAGACAACGCAGCAATTAAAAGAGTCAAAGCATCTAAATCCTTGGGCGTTAACATTGATGAAAGACTTTCCTGGTCAGAACATGTAGAGCATGTAACAGAGAAGGTCTCTTCATCTATAGCTGGGATGCGAAGTATAAAACCTTTTGTCAAAAGGGAAACGCTTCTTTTAATCTATAAATCGCTCATACAACCGCAATTTGATTATTGCGATGTTGTTTGGGCGAACCTATCAAATGGTCTGGCAGAACGTCTGCAAAGACTACAGAATAGGGCTGCCAGGGTCATTACCGGCGATAGTTATGATACAAGCACAAAATATATCCGAGAACAACTAGGTTGGGAAACTTTAGCGCAACGTAGGCATAAGCACAAAGCATTTACAATGTATAAAATAGTAAACCACCATGTCCCCGGATACTTGAGTGAGAAATTGTCCACAGTCGATAGTAAGGTAAAGTCATACAAACTCAGAAATGGGGATATTAATTTTAATATTCCTCAATCAAAAACTAATCACCTAAAAAGATCGTTTATCTATGAAGGAATAAAACTGTGGAATACCCTCCCAACTGACTTGAAACTTGCCCCTACACTAAACACCTTCAGAAGAAGGATTCATGCCCAAAAAAACTTTTAAACTATGTTATTTAGCAATATGTAATTTAACCATTGTAATTGATATTTTAATATATTTATATATATATATATATATATACGACTTCTTTGTACAGCAGTTGAATAACTGATTGAATTTCGTAATCAAATAAAGTTTATTCATTCATTCAATCATTCATTCATTCTCCTCTGTTCTCTTGTGTTCTCTTGTGTTCTCTTGTGTTCTCTTGTGTTCTTTTCCGTTCTCTTCTCTTCTCTTCTCTTCTCTTCTCTTCTCTTCTCTTCTCTTCTCTTCTCTTCTCTTTTCTTCCTCAACTTGATATAAAATAAAGTCGTAATAAATAAAACTTAAAACAAAAATTAAATCTCTATATTATATGATTTAAATCAAATCTCTATATTATATGATGTCGCTACAGTTTTTCTTTAGATATTTTTATATTCTTTTTCTATTTCTTCTATGGACATCTATGGACAATCTTTATATTCTATTTATTTTGTTTAAATTATTCTTTTTTTTTAATAATACTTTTTCATGTTCTTCTACAAGAGAGCATGACTGATAAGAGAGCTTATCCTTGGACCCCATCAGCGGCTCTACTATTCGTGCTATTTTTAGAAACTGGTGAACAATCTCTGCACTTTTGTCTTGAGATGTTTTGACTATATGGCCGCGCCTCCTGCAATCTGGCCAGTCACGTTAGTTTCCCAAAACTGAACAGATCATTACATTCTGATGAGTGTAAAGCCCAATACGGAGGATATTGTCTCTGATCTCATACTCTCGTTTTTTCTATTTATTTTTTACTGTCGTCTTATTATCCGTCTTTTTTCTATAGATAAACGTGGTTCTAACCATAATGATGTTCTCAGCAACTTCAGTTGTCGCTATTTGAAAATCAAAGGCTACTTGACCAGCAACGCCAAGTTGAAGAATCTTTGCCACAAGACTTACCGTAAATATTCACTTATTATGTATTTTATCATGATCTATTGCAATATTTTCCTAATGAGTTTAAAGATATTCAATACGTATGTAACGCGCTAGATAGTCGTAGTTATTTCTTTTAGTCCTTGTATTGATATTCTATTTCACAGATAACAATAGACTTCTGTGATAAGCACCATGTACGCATAATAGCCGTGACATTGCGGTTAATGTTCTGATATTTTTGTTTAGACTGTAACGATATTCTATCCAAGCAAAGCTGCTCAGTGTTGAAGACAAGGAACGAGTGTTCAAAGAATTCCAAACTAAGTCAGGTGTATTGTCCTTTTACCTGTAACAAGTGCGCTGCTGGTAAGTTAACCCTCTGTAGTTTATTACATCCTTAGCAGTATTTCTAGTGAACCAATGGCTAATCAATATTTTGTTTAATGTATTTAAGACTATTTTTTTCTTCGATGTGGATTATATTTGTCTAATCCGGACTTCGTAATCGCCTGCATTTTAGAAAGGTGGTTATTGATTAATATTTCTGTGCCCAAATAAGACTTCAGCCATTCAAGTGCAATGTTGTGGATTCCATAATAACTTAATTTACGCAATCGCATATTAAAGGCTTTTTTAGATCGAGTAATAAATTACTAATTATGCGCTTTGCGTTTTTATTTGTGTAAGCGCACAGAATCAAGTCAGAACTGAGCTGTTAACAACACATAGTATGTTTCTATTCTTAATCTACAGTGCCCAAGTGTAAAACAAGTAAACCTCTTGGAATGCAGAGCAAAGCCATCCCTGATTCCCGAATAACCGCCTCGTCGTTCCATGGCAAACACCATTTACCATCCAAATCAAGACTTCACATGTATTCGTATGGTTGGACGGTTAGGCGCAGGAGAGTTGGAGAATGGCTACAAGTTGATATCGGTAGTAAGGGCGTGGTCACTGCTATTGCAACCCAAGGTAACAAGTTAGGTTCAGAATGGACAAAGAGCTACAGACTTAAGTACAGCAGTGATGGGAAATTATTCCAAAGTTACCAATCAGGTATGTATTTTACTGGTATTGATAATACTGTCAGTGGCGGATTTTTGATATGGGATGACTGAAATTGTGATAGTTGAGTGTTTAAGCTAAGTTGATTTTACTGGTCAAAAAGGGGTTTTACTAGTCACCCCTGTCAGCACCCCTAAGTCCGCCTCTGCATGACTGTTTGATATGATATAGATACAAAAGCGGAAATGTCTGTATTCTTCAAGACAAAGAAAAGAAAAGACAAGAAAAGTAGTCCGGAATAAAATCCAGGCTGTTGTCCTGGTTCCCTCTACCCCATCGTGCCACACACTATTCATGCGTATCTGTGTCCTGTGTTCTCAACCAAAAAGTAAAGGGATTGTTCTATCGACTGCAGAAAAGTATTCTTACTTGTATTGATCTTAATATTTTTAAGGCAAAGTGTTCCAAGGTAATTCTGATATAAACACCGTGGTAAAGAACACCATCTCTCCTCCCATATACGCTCGGTACATTAGGGTCTATCCACTAACCTGGTACCAGTGGCCAATAATCAGGATGGAACTTTACGGTTGCAAATAAAGTACGTAGAAACTTGTCACATTTTTATATTTCTACTACATCAGATGAATACATCTATGTCTACAATAAACATTGTCCAATCGAGTTCCGCTTCTTCCGGCTAAGTTTTTGACCGAAGTGAAGATATTAAAAACCAGGTTCTGATGTTTTGTAAAAGTTATATTTGAAAAACTCTAATTTTTTTACTGTCAGATAAATACTAATAAATCACTAGAGAAGGCTGAGCTGGTGTTTCTATAGAAACAGAAGAAATTAATAAATTCAAACACTCTCGGCGTAAATGTGAACAGACAAGGTTTTTAAGGTGCTTAAAATTACGCAATCTTTCAGAAGTGCGTCTGACTATCATATGTATTTCGTGATGTATGTCTAATGTGATGCATATGCACAAAAAAATGACATCTATTACTCATTCTTATATTTTTAGGTGAAAATCAAAGAACCAAGTACGATGATGATGGAAGACTTCAACTACTTAAAATAAAACAATAAATCGTTTAGTTTTTAAAATAGCATCAAACACGTCTTCCATATATCGCCCTCTCAGGGGCCATCAAGCCATCGAGCGATTCTTTTGTACAGCGGTCGCGCGCGCTAAAATAGGCAAGATGGCTGCCATGTTGATGAAGGGGGAATATGTAAACACAGTGCAAACAACGACATTTTCGATGGTAAAAACACGCTTTATGTGTCAATACAAACTTAAATGTAGCTCTACAGTAGGAAAAGATGTTTTTAGAAGATGTTTTTCCGTCCAAAAGCTGAAATTCAGGGCGAATTTTAGGTAAGAATGAAAGCTTTTGAAATTAATATTCGATCGATAATTTTGTTGTCAATTGTATTTTTTTTACTTCTCAAACAGATCTAATTACACATCTATTTTATCTTGTTTCAGATACCTATAAAGTGTACTTGAAAAGTTCATTAGAGGTTTGTTTCTACAGTCATAGTTGTAAACAGAAAGTTGTTGTTTTCTGCTCTTGCTGTCTTAATACAATAGCTTAAGCATGTCAAAAAAGATTTGATGTGAATAAAGATTTAACTCCTACAATTAACTTATTTGTTGTTGCATTAATATTTGTACAGGAATGATTTATGAAAGAATTTGTGAAGGCACTGCTTTTTTCTAGAATCATACAGTTATTTAATTAAAGGCACACATGTGACTTGTTGTCCTTTTAATATTACTCAAATAGAATCACAGACGCAGTTCATTCTTGTACATATCTAGTTTTCATCTCTTCATTATTCAAATATGGTTTGCAACACCATAATTTACATTCTGGATGCTTAGTCAGAGTAATAAAAAACAATTGTATATATTATGGGACTGTGCATATGTGCTGTTTATGATAATTCAACTTCATTTATAATAATAGACTGTTTTTATCAAAGAAACCAGTATGCATGTATAATAATTATCAATTTGATTTTTTTATAATTGCACAAGGTTTTTAAATTCTGACATTCAGATAGTTGTTTGTGAGGTTGTTATGTTTATTTATTATGTGCAAGCTGAAGAATTCAATAATAAAAGTGGCCTATTGATTTTATCTTCATTTTTAATCCTACAGGTTGTCCTTAGTCAAGTATTGATTATAAAGGCATTGTTAATTTCACCACTCAGTTGTGTGATTTGATTTTTCTTAATGGAAACAGCTCGTGTAGTGTGTATCCACAAGGTATATTATTTCAAAAAATGACACCACCAGCTTTCATTTGCTTGGTTGCAACTGCTAACCTGATTATAATACAATATCAGTTTTAACTTTGTTATCAATAGTGGATTTGCTATACAACAAACAATGCACAATCAGCAAACATGTTCTGTAAAAGCTGTTCATATTATATGTATTATGCTCCTTTGATTGTAATTTATGCTGCACAAGTGAGGTCACAATAATTGAGTCATTGTCAAAAGAAAATACTCCTGTATTTTTGTGGCCTGGCGTGTGAGCATCATTTATATTACACTGTAGATTAGCCCACTGTTGTCTATTTTTTTTTCTTTATCAGCCACTTGAAGCTTAAATAAACATTTTTCTTTCCCAGTCATATGAAAATCACTGTAATGTACTTGAATTTGTCAATGAATTTCTTGCCTTGTGTAAAAACATAATTACTTTTAAATTTCCCATCTTCAAATTGATTATTATTGTCAAAAGAATTTGATAGCTTGTGTTCCATGTACATGAACTTGTGACAACCATGGCACATCCTATGCCCATGTTTGATATAATCATGCAATTCATTTCAATTATTTCATATTGATTATTATTGCTGGCAAACAACAACAGGCAAATTATATATGGATATATTATCTTTAGAAACAAACAAATTGTAATGCTACCAGCTAAAAACATTTTTGCCTTTACGAAACTAAATTGAGTTACTGCCAAATTACTGACTGGTTGGCATATGAAGGCTAACATAAGCTGAAGTATCACTATTTGAATGACCATGCAGTGCAATAACTTCACACCAAACCTCAAAAGCAAAATGACAAATAACTAAACAATGAAACAGGCAAGCAAACAGAAAGGGAAATAAAAGACAAACAAAAAATGGATAGACAGGCAATCAGACAAGCAAACCCACAAAGACAGATATAGACAGTCAAACATACAAACAAACTAAAATAGCAAAATAAAAATTGACAGACATAAAAACAACATAAACAAAAAAAAACAAGCACACATACAGGTGGATGAACAGAAAATAAAATTGCCATGTTTGATGACTTGTCTATCCTACAGGACCACACAATTCTATTTCAGTTAAGTAAAAATGAAAATGTATTATGCAAAAATGCTGAACAGTCTAGACACTGACCAAGTAAAATAAGCCAGTGTGGAATACAATGTTTTTATCACAAGTTATGTCAGTTATGCATGATGTAACAAACAAAAACAGACATTTCACAGTACTTTCCCTTTTTAATCAAGCAGTAAATTTAACGTATAAATATTTCATAACACTACACAATTAATGTTAATGTTTTTACATGATATTTTTATATGTAAAAACATAGTTCTTCGACTGTAGTAAGCTCAAGTATTAAAAAGACAAACATATCACGCGCGTTTGCAACGCACGTGGACAAATTTCAACAAAACATAAACAAAATACCTAGATTTTAACTCCTATATTTCGTTGATTGTCTCTCGGAAATTGCTCTTTCTTCCTTGTTTGAGTTTCTTCTTTGTAGTTGTGAAATGCATCAGTCATTGAAAACCTCTTCCATGAAATTATTTCTCCAACTTCTTACACACGGTCCCTTGTGATGCTGTCAGTTTAAAGACCATTCCTCCATCGAATATTCACAAAAATCAACGATTTTCGAGTAAAAAAAATCGCGCATCAAGGACGAAAATCAAAAAATTAAAAAGAACACGTTTTGACTTGGTCATCTGACATCGCCTTGAGCTATTGCTTGCCAACGAAAAAAAATCACAGAAAAAATTAAAACAAGGCTCAAAATTTGCCCTTTAGAAAGAAAAACTCAATTTGCAAAAATCTGCACAATCGAAATATCGAGAAATCCAATTTTTTTTCTCGAAAAAACGACAAACTTGGTACCAACATGTAGCACAATTCAAGCCCTTTCGATCCATTCTAATCAATAACTGATCGGACTCAATGCGACGAGTACACAAGCTTCTAAAAATAGGTCGTTAGGCCATCGTTAGAATAGTACCCAGTCCCTCAAAATCTACAGCGCGTCCAATATGGCGGACGGCACGATTGAGTTGGCCCTTTTTGGGGTCGCGCGTGGCTGACCGTGAAAATTATAAAGAAAACGCACTTTTAAAAGAAATAAATATTAATAAACTTACAGCATTTAAAAGATTGATTCACTCGTTTGATAGATTTTAATTCAGTCCATTTTCAATGTATTACTTTTAATTTGGGTCAGGATCTTAGCAGGGGTAAAAGCACTTTTTAAAAAAATATATGTTTTTTTTTCAAAAGCGATTAACATTTCACATAACTCTTAAAATGTTCCAAGAAATACATAAAAATTCAAAACTCATAGTGCTTAGGTGCACTTTAAAAATGTACGGGTCTGTTTCTACTTTGTTGTGATTTTGCTCCAATTCATGTCCCTTCACTATTCTATCAAGAACTGCTGAATTGGGGGAGTTGCATGGTGTAGGGACAAATTCCATCAAAGTACTAAACATAAAAATATCTTAAGGAACAACAAGAATGTTAAGATGCAAAATAAATTGGTATTTTATATTAAAAAAAAAGATTTCTTGAAAACAACATTGAAATGATAAAAAAGTCTTTCCTGCCAGCGAACTAAGTGTTTGGTGGATGTCAACCAAATCGTTTCCTACTCTTTAATATATCACATAAATGTGAATTTAAATTAGGTGAAAAAAGGGCAATAAAAGAAGGCTTCACAAGAAATAAAATAAAGAGAAAAATAATGTTTTTGATAACGTAATTACATATACTAAAGTGAAGCTCAAGTGAACTGAGATAGAGTAAAAAGGCCGTTATCCTAATTTTGCGATATAATAAAATGAATCAATGAAAATTCTATTGACCTACCGTACCCATAATTACTTTGCAAAAGCTTTCTTCTCTTCGACTTAACAGTTGCAGCCATTGGTCATACAGCTATTCTTGAAACGGTTGTCCATTTGAAATACTGATTTAGCGAGTAACAATGTCATTTCCATATCTCAAGTTTTCATAAGGTTAGACTTGAAACAATGATACAAAGCTGCACATATTATTAAGCAACTACATGTAATGTTATTTTTAATTTCAGTCATCATTTCTTGAACAAAAAAAACAAAACAAAAAAACTTGAGATGTGCAATTGACTTTGCGATTGACAAACATTTCAAGAATAGCTGTATTTTTAATTTTTACTCCATGAAAAACATTTTTAACTTATTCGCACAAATCTCTTAAGTTTGTGTGAGAAATTGAAAATTATTGACCATGAAATTGTTGAAAAGCTAAATCACAACTGGGATTCCAGTGCAAACTAGAATTGCATCTCATATTTCACGTTCAAACAACAATTTGAACATGTTAGAATTTTTTTTTTGTGTGTGCAATTTGAATAAAATCTATTTTTTTAACAAATCGAACGGAGATCAGTTAGGGTAGTTATATTAAACAATAAAAATATTCTAGTCATATTAAATAAGATTATGATAAATATTATTTAATACAAATCGAACGATTATCATCCTTTTTTAGTTTGTTCTTTATAATCAGTTTATCAAGTAGAGTGCAAATAATATACGCCTGAAATAGGTACAACTAGGTGATGTGTGTTGACTAAGTTTAATCAGTTAATAAATAGGCGAGCCTTGACGAGTATAGGCAAGTGATGGTCCGCTTTCTAGAGCGTATTCTGGACTGTTGAGACCGTTAAAGACATATAACAATACTCATCAAGATTGAAACAATATTTTATTGTGGATGACCTTTCAAGTCTCAATTGATCCACATGTTAGAAACTACGTTCATTTGCGTACTCAGCCGTTGATTAGCAAAAGCTCTTCAACGCTAGTACAACTCAGTCATGCCTCACTGAATTCCTCGGTCTTGTCTAATTAAGCACTAACTATCGCCTATTTAATCCTATCTGTTTCACGGGTATTTTATTTGAACTCTACTTCCATCTTTTCTTCTTTTTATTCAATTGTTCCTTCATTTTTTTCCGCGGTTACTTCTCGGCCAAGTCTTCTCTGCAGTATGGTGTCCTATCGTTCAAATAGTAAATATACATATAAATTTAAATGTAAATTGAAATACTTCTGGGAAAAGAACAAAAATGTAAAAATTAATAAATAAATCGGAAAAAATACAAACGAAAACAATTAATTATAAAATAGAATATATATTATCGAAATTATTATAAACGATAAGAAAATGTAAAATAAATCAAAATATAGATTGAAAAATTCAAACGAAAAAAAAAATGTTTAATGAGGGAGCAAGACAAGAGAGCAAACGTTTTGTTGGGCAACATATTTTTTCGCGTGAAATCGTTGCCACACACGAGGGAGCTTGCTCCGAGAGCATGTTGCGGGAGCGTGCTGCGCGAGCAAGATTTGTCGTGTGTATCGCTCTTGAAAAACGTAGCGCTGTAGCTCTGATTCAAGTCTTTCCTCACCTTCTCAGTCAGTGTTCCTGATATTTGACGAACGCAAAACTCTAGGCCGCCAAAAACTCATGTTCAATATGGCACAGAATACGTGTTTACATGGGAAAGTCAAAGTTTTGGTTTTCAAAATGAGTTTTCATTTTATTTTATTTTTATTGTTTTTTATGTTCTTTTCTATTTGTATTTTTTTATTTTTTTTTTCATATAAAGTGTATAACTCACATCTATACCTAAATATATCCCTGCGAGATATGGATGACTTTGGGTGGATTTCTTTAGTAACCTGGTTTTAGTACAACAAAGATTCGCCAATAGTCCAACTACAACTTTAACGTTTGTATATACTTCCATGGTTTTATCTGTCCCTTTGTCACATATAAAAATCACGAAATTATTGATACTAGATATTCACGCTAATATACACATGTTAGAAAGAAAAAGTTGGAACATTTTTATAAATAGCACTTGAGTAGCACTAGACAAGAAGCGCTGTGCTGTTAGATTTTGACATAGCCGCAATCGATCCATCTTTGCCATTATGCGTGACTCATGTATGGATTTTTAGCTTTAACGTGATTAGGGAAGGTATCCATTTCTTTAATACAATTACAATTATAATTCTATAACTCGAAACAACAGCCAAAACCCAAAATCACCCTACCCGCCCCTCCCCCCAGAATCTCGGTTGTCATAAGATTTGTTAATGCTTTTGTTTCGAGTTATAGAACCTTAAATATACACCCATATTTCAAAAGACGTTGAAGCTGGTTACAAATGTCGAGTAATAAGTCTTTATTAGGCTATATATGGCAATGAAAGACAAAAGAATTACCAATCGCTAAAGCTAGACCAGCAAGGCTATGCTGTTAGATTGTGGAGTCGTCAAAATCTTGTCCATTACTCGTGCATGAATATTTAATTTAAACGTGATTAGGAAAGTCATCCAATTTTTCCAATTCAATATTACCTTAATTTTGGAATTTTACGTGGTTCATAAAAATGGGGGGAAAATTATGTATATTTGTATAACGTGTTTTGCGAGGTGGCATATTTAAAGGACCCTGAACAATATGTAAAAATAGTGCTAGTTGTTTACTGAAAACCAATCTAATCAATTAAAAAGCAATTAAGCTGACAGTCATTCAGTAGTTACTTGTTTTAACCTGTTAAACTATACTAACTACAGACCACAATAGACTGAGTACTTCTCACTCAGTTATTGTTGTTGTATATTAAACCTTCCAAACTGTGAGTTGAACAGTTCACTTGGTGCTTGTTAACAAGAAATCACAGAAAGTCAGTTGTAAGACAGTGAATACAATCATGAAGATGACTGCAGTGTTGCTGTTGTTGGTTATGGTGGTTTCTACGACTATGGAAAAGACTATTTCTCAAGGTTTGGCAATATGATTAGAATTTACTCTAAAACATTATGTATGAATGTACTAGATTGTCTGTTTTCTTTTCTCTTGATCTTAGTTTTTCCTTTTTTGTTCTCTTTTTTATTTTCAATTTCCTTTTCTGTATGTAAATTGGTTTGCATTCTTTATCTTTGTTTTTATCGACGTCCTAGATTGCTCTTCTCTTGCCTTTCTTCTGTTCTGTTTTGTTCTCTTCTCTCCTGTTCTGTTCTGTTCTGTTCTGTTCTGTTCTGTTCTGTTCTGTTCTCTTCTATTCTCTTCTGTACTCATCTGTTCACTTCTTTCTCTTCTGTTCTGTTCTCTTCTCTTCTGTACTTTTCTGTTGTCTTCTGTTGTCTTCTGTTTTCTTCTGTTCTCTTCTGTTCTCTTCCGTTATCTTCTTTACACTTCTGTTCTCCTCTTTTCTCTTCTGTTCTCTTCAATTCTCTTCTGTTCTCTTCTGTTCCCTTCTGTTCCCTTCTGTTCTTTTGTGGTCTCTTCTGTTCTCTTCTGTTCTTTTCCGTTCTCTTCTTTACACTTCTGTTCTCCTCTGTTCTCTTCTGTTCTCTTCTGTTCTCTTCTGTTCTCTTCTGTTCTCTTCTGTTCTTTTCTGTTCTCTTCTGTTCTCTCTCTGTACACTCAATGTGTTTAGAATAGCTGTAATGCAAAGGTTTAATAGCAACGGCAACAAACTTGCACAAAACTACTTGGTACATGTTATCCCAGTAAATGTTCCCTATTAGAGCGTTCATAAAAATCATGTTTTTTTCGTCACACTGAATAAAGTTTCTATCCTAGAGTTGTTGACCCATGACAATCATTTGATTATAAAACCAATCAACATTGCTGGGGTAGGCGAGGGCAAACTCAAAATATCAAAAATTACACTTAAAAACGCAAAATGAACCAAGAGTTTTATCCAAATTTGTAAGTGTAAATATTGCTCTTCTGACTTCAATTCATTTTTTATTCATATTAAAATCTACAATATTAGTATATTTTAAAATTAGATAGCGTAAAAATCTATTTACATAGCGTGATTTTTAACAAAGTAGAGTCGTTTGCAAAAGACCATGAAACAAAGCGAATACACCAAAAACACACACAAAAAATCAAAAGAAAAGGTGATCAGTAAAGCTTAATAAAGTGCAATACGCTAAAGGACACTTCATTATAGGTTTTTGACTGCGCTTTGTTTGATTGCTCTTCTCTTACATTCTTTTGCTATTTTCTCTTCTCTTCTCTTCTCTTCTCTTCTCTTCTCTTCTCTTCTCTTCTCTTCTCTTCTCTTCTCTTCTCTTCTCTTCTCTTCTCTTCTCTTCTCTTCTCTTCTCTTCTCTATGCTTCATATTTTACATAAATAATATCTAATCAAATAAAGTTAATTGAATATTAAAATATGAATATAATAATTTAACTTTATATAATTATTTTGTAAATTACTTAAACAATCAAAAAAGACTTCTTTACTCTTCAGCCAGTTCTTTGATTAATTCTTTTGTTTTTTTTTTCTTCTCTTTAGTTCTTACTGTCGTGTTATTCTCTGTGTTCTTCCTATAGATAAACGTGGTTCTAACACAAAGGATGTTCTCAGCAACTTCAGTTGTCGCTATTTGAAAATCAAAGGATACTTGACCAGCAACGCTAAGCTGAAGAATCTCTGCTACAAGACTTACCGTAAATATTCACTTATCATGTATTTTATCGTCTATTGTAAGATTTTCCTAGATTATGTAAACATTCGTCCTTGTTTATGCTATTATTTTGCCTCTAAAAAGATTCTTGAAGAGCATCATTAAGCTTTCTAGAAGTGATGAGCCTAGTGTTTGCACTAGTGAATTTTGGTGGCCGATAGGCAAAACATCACTTCAAGACTGTTTTAGAGGCAAGTTCTCGGGCTGTCAAGTCTATTTTTGTAAGTTTTGGCGATAGAAGAACACAACAATCATGATATTTCGGCAGAATTCCGAGGTAGCATTGACTTATGCATTGCAGTGGTATTAGTTTGTTGAAACCCTTGTAGTTCGAAATAAGCAAGTTCGTGGACCTATAGCGCTGTAAGTAGAATGAAATAGAACTTGAAAATCTTGCATAAGCCTAGTAAAAGGCCCGAATTTTAGCAGGATATTAGACCTTTTTCTTGAAGGCAAAGTTTTTAGATAAAAAAAAAATTGAGCTCCAAAATGTAGGATTTTCAACATCTGAAAATAGCAACAACACATAATTTTATTGCATGGTTCTGAATGGTTCTTATAAGTTAACCGCATTTCTAGTGTTTGCTTTGAATGGAGATTGATGGCAAAAACAACTTGATTCAGAAAGATATGATTTTTTTAAATCATTGTAAAGTATTGATATTTTTGTTTAGACTGTAACGATGTTCTATCGAAGCAAAGCTGCTCAGTGTTGAAGACAAGGAACGAGTGTTCAAAGAATTCCAAACTAAGTCAGGTGTACTGTTCTTTTACCTGTAACAAGTGCGCTGCTGGTAAGTTAACTCTCTATAGTTTATCACATTCTCAGTGTAATTTCTTGTGAACCAGAGGCTAATCAATATCTGTCTTCCAATAAACAATTTCCTCAATATGTACTCCAAGATATTTCCATCCGTATTATTCCGTATATTCGTATATTTCTTGAAAATAGGAGAATTCCGATCACAGACCCTCGCGGGAAACCTCGTTTGTAATATGCTTTATTTCAGAAAATATGATTCAATATCTGTATAATTTTATGACGAAAATAAGCTGACTTCAGCCATTCAAGTGCAATGTTTTCGACTACATAATATATTTTATGCAATATGTTATCATGGTCAATTGCATCAAAGACCTTTTGAGGTCCATCCTTTAGTTGAGCCCCTAATATTATTAACACATAATATGTTTCTATTGTTAATCTACAGTACCAAAGTGTAAAACAAGCGTACCTCTTGGAATGCAGAGTAAAGCCATCCCTGACTCACAGATAACCGCCTCGTCATTCTATGACAACAGATATTTACCGTACAAAGCAAGACTGCACATGAACAGCGATGGATGGATAGCCAAGAAGGCAAGAGTTGTAGAATGGCTACAGGTTGATCTCGGCAGTAAGGGCGTGATTACTGGTATCGCAACACAAGGTCGTCCAAGATACTACGCACATTGGATAAAGAGTTATACCCTAAAGTACAGCAACAATGGGAAAGTATTCCATGATTATCTTTCAGGTTGGTATTTCATCACTGTTAGTAAGCGCAAAATAAATAAATCTAAAAAACTTTGCGAGTCTTACAATAAATTAAAATATAGCGAATTAAAAAAATTGTTGTACATATAACTTAGAAGTTTATTGACTTTATGCTTAAACAGAGTGGCTAAAATTACAAAATATAAAATAGTGTTGATAAAATCTAGTATCTTATGTATATAGCATTGAGAATGCAAATAAATATATAATATAAGGCCTACTCCGGGCCAAAAAGTCGCCTTAAGTCGCCTTAAGACGCACTAAGTCGCCAAATGACCCCACCCAGTTCTTGCTTCCTCAATTTTCCTTAAGTCGTCTTTAGTCGCTGCGACTTAAGGCGACTTTTTGGCCCGAATATGAGCGACCGATCTGTATTGAATATACAATGTCGAGCGAATACTGTATATTAACTATGGAATGCCTAGATTAATGCAGCTATTCTAGATTAATATTTTTAAAACTAGATGTAATTTGGTCAGGATATTCCAAGCTAAACCTTATGCAAATCAGGACGATTTCTGTATCAGATATACATACATGTATTTCTTCACGGTAGTGATTTTCGATTGTTCTGGACTCAATAATTATTCATGAATTTTATAAATATATATGTAAGTCTTACAATAAATCAAAATGTATCGATCTTTTTTTCAAAAAGATCGCTGTTTAGTTTTTTTTTTAAAGAACTTAATTAAAAGTAATTTGTGATTTGTTATCGAAGATGTCTGCGTTATAATTAAATAAATGCTAAGTTTCAAGTAATTTCTAAGACGTTTTCGTATAACTGATGAAATAAGACATAGACCGTTGGATCAGAAACGCAAATTCAGCAAAAATATAAAAATAATTGAATGAAAAAAATCATCAATGCTTGAAAAACAAGTTTTTTTTCTTTTTTTAACAAATCAAAAGAAAGTAATAAATCGGTAATAGTATCGCACTAAAAATTATGCTTCTCTTTATTATCAGGGAAAGTCTTTCAGGGTAATTCTGATAGAAACACCGTGGTAAAACATACCATATCTCCTCCAATCTACGCTCGATACATCAGGGTCTATATTAAAACCTGGAACAGCTGGCCAGCAATGAGAATGGAACTTTACGGTTGCAAATAAGGTATGTATACATCTTGTTGATGCATCTATCTGTTTCTGATTACCTTCAGACGCTTATGTATGTAGGATATTTTTAAATATGTACACGGCATACAACTAGTGCTAATTTATGATGTGCCTTTGAATCAGTCTGTGTGAATCACAAGATAGGTTAAGAGAAAATAACATGCATTTGCATAGGAAAACGTGCAAGTTCTTAGTTATGATACACACCTCAGTACATTATTTCCAGCATGGGTAACTCGCTAGTTGCTAGTTGCTAGTTGCCATTTTTGGAATAAATGAATTAATGAATGGATAAACGTACGCCTGCTATACGAAAGACTGCTCTATCCTTGAATGATATTTTCTTAGTATTCATCAAAGAAAAAGAACATTAAAATTAAAATTCAAAGCAAACTGTTCAGCTTGAGTGACCGTATATCTTGATGTATTTTTTTTTATTTAAAACTTTGATCCTAAATTCCATGGGAAAACGTTTTTTTGATAATACATATATTGATATTTTGAGGTACTAAATAAATTCTAATAATGTCTACGTGATTCATATACATTTCCGAATGTTTCGCATTTTTGCCCTTTTGACCACTAATCCAGTTTCTCGCGAAAGAAAGTAGAACGATGCCGTTTCCCACAAAATATATTTGGGGACGTTATATAAAAAATGGTTTAAAAATAGCACTACAAAAGTAATTAAAAAGTCATAAAAAGTGCATGCTTTTTTAGTAGTAAGTAATAAATGCGTTTGTTCTCTTGTGGACGTTATGTAGTTTTTACACAGGAACCCCAAATCCTTGGTTTGTACTGAAGTAAAACAGTTGCATCGGTATCGATTTTTAAAAATCGAAGAAAACTATAAGTTTATGTTCATTTACTTAAAATCAGTTTGACTTCTCCTAAAATCACGTTTCGATCGCAACAGGGTGAACATTGGCAGCGTTGAGTGGACCTTTCACGAAAAGGATGACGTCACATCCTGACATTTCCTGGCAAGTTGTGAAGCTGTCAAATCCTACTGAAAAACTTCATCGATATTTCCCTGCTAGCAGAGTCTCTCTCGTTTGTGAATCCTGACGTAAAAATAGAGAGACTCTGCCGACTCGAGCCGCTTTGTTTGAAATGCCGCCGTCCACAACTGTGGACGAGCGAAACCAGTTTGAAAACCGGTTTGACCGGAAGTAAGAGTTCAGTTTATTACTGATCTAAATCAATCAACGAGTTATCTGGACTTTTGCGGTGTTCACTTTGTTGTTTGCATTTTCGTAGTTTTCTTTGTTTTCTTCTCCCTGGTTTTCGCCATTTTTTGGGCAAGCATCAAAGCTAAGCCTTTTTGGTGGCGAAGTTCGAAGTTTCTTTTTATTTAAACGGTTGATTTCTTGGTCTTTTTCGGCGTCAACGTCTCTTGTACTTGGACTGTTTATTTGACGCTTGAATCGAGCTGTTGAGGATGCGGAGATGAGTGTCCTATTTCGATTATAAAGTCCCACTAAAACTGCTCTGTCTTGGTCTACTGCAAATAATCGTTTTTCTAAAGATTCCACTTTTCTGTAACACTTTTTACAAACCCTTACAGATTCTTTGTTGTAATTTGGTGACTTCCCTATTACGTGTTCAATTATTTCGCTCAAGCCTTTGGAAATATTAACGTTGTAAAAGCTTGATTGCTTTGATCCAGAAACAATTTTTTCGCTGCAAATTAAACAACTTTTATCTTCATCTACTGGAACGGCTTTTATTGGAGTCTTTGGTGAGCCAAATGTTCTAAATTTTGGTGACGATGGAGGAGTTTTTTTAGACATTGCATTGCGATATTTTGCGCTTATACATGATCTCCCGCAATCTTTTATTTCGCGCGCTGACGGGGGTGATTGGTCTGTAAGTTGTCAAATTCATTGACATGTCATATGTCAAATATGTCACGGTTGCTTGGAAACTAGTGAGCATGCGCGTTAGGATAAGCGCCTCGAGTCGGCAGAGTCTCTCTATTTTTACGTCAGGATTCACAAACGAGAGAGACTCTGCTAGCAGGGAACATCGATATCCATTCAAAACAACGTCATTTTGCCAAATTTGGAGCTTCTAGAGAGAGTACATGCTGAACTATCGACGATCAAAAAATTCGTATTATTTGGTAAAAATGTAAGGCGCCGCAAATGGAGTATTTTAGATTATTATTGTTATTTACTTTTTGATTGTGTAATTAATTGAATCACCAGGAGTATATGTGAGCCAAAATCTAATAACAGAGATGAATTTATCTCCATATTTATCCTTCGATTCGAATTTCGTAACGCAAGATTTAGACCTAAATATCTACCAAAGTGAAGCTAGCCTGAGATTCGCAGCCTGAGATTCAGATAGCCTGAGATTCACATTCAAATCCGGGGGAGGTCAACAAGGTCAAATACTAAATACTCATTTTACTTAGAAAAAAATTATAAGAATTTATAATGCTACGCAAATATATTATCCACGACAGGTTTCATTTGAATAAATATGATTTTTTAGGGGAAATTGCCATTTTCTAGCCCAAAACTTTAATAATTCTACTTAGCCTGAGATTCGAAATTCCAGCCTGAGATTCGGAGTTCCAGCCTGAGATTAAATCACGAATATTTTGGTCTAAGATTGAAGAAAAGCATACGACTATCACATTTTCGGTCATACTTAATGTTCTTGTAAAAGGGAAACAATTTATTTTGTAGAGTAAAGTTGACAATTTAACCAAAAAACTCCAACAACTCAACTCAGCCTGAGATTCGAAATTTCAGACTGAGATTCAATCACGAATATTTTGGTCTAAGATTGACTCAAAGCATACGGCTAACACATTTTCGGTCAACAATTAATGTTCTTGTAAAAGGGAAACAATTTATTTTGTAGAGGAAAGTTGACAATTTAACCAAAAAACTCAAACAACTCAACTCAGCCTGAGATTCGAAATTTCAGCCTGAGATTCAATCACGAATATTTTGGTCAAAGATTGAATAAAAGCATACGGCTAACACATTTTCGGTGAACAATTAATGTTCTTGTATAAGGGAAACAATTTATTTTGTAGAGGAAAGTTGACAATTTTACTAAAAACTACAATAACTCAACTCACTGAGATTCGAAATTTCAGCCTCATATACGATTACGATTTTTCTTTCAATTATAAAACACAAATGATTTTCTTCGGAATTCTTTTCAAATTGAACACATTTCCCGAAACACAACGTAATGTATTTACTTAAAATAACTAGCATTTTTAAGTACACATTCGCTTTTTTAATGGGAAAGATTCGACTTTTCAGCTCAGCATGATATTTGCAACTCCTCGGCCCAACAATCCAACACATTCTAGAATACCACAAATGCTTCAAATACTATGATAACAAAGAAATGCGTATGACATCATGGAATTGGAACCTTTGTTGTAAAATTCATAAGTCGCGTGATAACAATATTTTACTTGTGATCAATCAAAATACCACGTTAAACATATTCTCATAGCATTAAGTACTATGCTTTTTTTTAGCAAAGAAATTATCGTTTATGCTAGTTTAAGTTTAAAGTGTATTGGGGCTGCAACGGAAGTTGTTGGAGTTTTTGGTTAAATTGTCAACTTTCCTCTACAAAATAAATTGTTTCCCTTTTACAAGAACATTAATTGTTTACCGAAAATGTTATAGCCGTATGCTTTTAGTCAATCTTAGACAAAAATATTCGTGATTGAATCTCAGGCTGAATTTTCGAATCTCAGGCTGAGTTGAGTTGTTGAAGTTTTTTGGTAAAAAAAAGTTTATATTCTCCAAAACAAGTTATGTTTCACTTGTACAAAAATAAATGAGTCGTACGTATCACTTGAATGTAGAATGTAGAATGTAGAGGTATACAGTAATTCCCCTCGGGGCTTTTCAATTACTGTTTACAATTGTTCTTTTTGGGGGACTTTACGGACTGATATATGCAGTTTACAAACATGAGTGTATAGAATAATTGTTAGTGGTTATGCCCCCGTTGTTAGTAAGTATAGACACTGAGGATGGACGTACCTGCGTCCTCAGTGGTTCTTTAACGTCCACAATTGGATTAGAGTGTAAAGTAGACGGGACCTCCGATTTTACGAAGATCTCACCATTTGCAGATAGAGAAACAAAGGCAGCAACTTCTCCTCAATTATTTTAAGACCCTGAGTGTTGGTCCGGTCAGGGCACGAACCCGTGACCTCCCGCACAGTAGTCCGAAGCTCTACCAACTGAGCTAACCGGTCGGCGGTCAGGCAATCTAGGACTATGGTGGCCCATCGTTCTCATAGTAAATTTACATATAAATCATTAAAAAAAAGAAGAAAAACATTAAATTAAAAACAAAAAATAATAAATTAAAAAAAATAAAAAATAATTAAAAAAAAATAAAAAAAAATAAAAATTAATTAAAAAAAATTCATTTTCAAAAAAATAAATAAATAAATAAATAAAATAAAAAAATAAAAAAACATTTCATTTTCAAAAAAAAAAGACATTTCATTTTCAAAAAAAAAAGAAGAAAAAAATTAAAAGAAAAAAAAGAAAAAAGAAAGAAAAAAAAATTAAAAAAAAATTCATTTTCAAAAAAAATACAATAAAATAAAATAAAAATTTCATTTTCAAAAAAAAGACATTTCATTTTTAAAAAAAAAAAAAAAAAAAAAAAATTAATTTTCAAAAAAAAAAAAAAAAAAAAAAAATTAACTACCCGAAAAAAAAAAAAAAAAACAATTAACTACAAAAAAAAACAAAAAACATTTGATTTCAAAAAAAAAAAAAAATAAAAAAAAAATAAAAAAAAAAAAAAATCAAGACATTTGATTTTCAATTTCATTTTCAAAATCAAATGTTGTCTCGCTACGCTCGTGGTTCCACTTGAGTTTTGAACATTTTTTGACGTCAACTATGATCAATAACAAGACAGACAATGAAAATCTATGTTCGATTTGTTTTTTACAACACTAAAACTGATCTAAAACAGTGCAAGTCATGAAACAAACGATTCACGGCCAACTTCACGACAAGTTGTAAGCTTATAATATGCAAAAATATCCAATTTAGGCGGAAAAATAAAGAAAACATTTTACAATTTTTAAACTTTTAGAAAGCTAGTCCTTTTACAAAGATAATTCAATCAGATATTGAATGAAAAACAAAGCCGATTAGCTGCAGGGAGTGCCACAAATGAACGGCTTCATGCAAGTCGTCCACAAACAAGCTCACAACTGATGCGATGCAATTTTTTTCTTATTCTAAAATAGCTAAGACTTAATAATTTTTTTTTAATTACGGAAAACAAAGGTAAATTTAATTTATAAAGCGATGCAACGAGGTGTGCTAGCGACCAAAAAACCATGTTTGTTTGAAAAACTACCGAAGGCATGGTTTGAAGTTTTCCGATAAAGATGAACAAAAACTGCAGGCAAAACACAGTTTATCAAATCACAATAACATTTATTCAATATCTTACTTACATAATGGTAATTTCCATCAATAATTGGTTCATTTACACAACTGCTCAAGCATTTCCGAGGAAATATATTTGTCCACTGACTCAGCGATTTTTCGCATGAAGAAAGTTTGAGCGATTTGTCAATAACGAGGTTCTGACGTCATCTATGTGTCTGTCCTCTGAGTGAACATGGCTCTCGACCAATCAGCGCGCGAGAATTTACTCGAGTGTTGTAAAAAAAGTTATAAAAAATGATAAAAATATATTTCGTGCTTTACAGATTTTGTTTTATTTCGTTTAATTTCGTTTTATTTCTTATTTTACACATTTAGTTTTATTTCCTTTCGTAAATTACAGTAAGACAAGTAAAAGTGCCTGTTGCACCTCGTCGTCGTTTCTTGTGTTCAACATTCCCGCGACGCTCAAGTCCGTCTGGATCAACATCCAACATAACGTCGTGCACTACGTTACGTGGTACAGCAAGGTTATGCTGTTCGCTAAGCTTTTTGTGCATGGCGCGATAACCAAGCAACTGCCCTGGGCTTCTAGTTCTTGGCGGACAACACGGAGATCGGTGTCGTAGTTACGTTGTTGATATACGAAATACCATAAAAAGAAATTCTTCGCGATAAAGTACCTAGACTCTAATCGTATTCAGGAAGAACCCAACGACCAAAGTCAAAAATTTCACTTCGCTTTAAATTTTGTGTGATACGTAGCGCTGTAGGTCTGTTTTAAGCTGCTCGCCACCTTCCCAATCACTGTTTTTGATGCTTGAAGAACCCGCCATCTTTGATTTGAAACTTCGACCGCTATACGCAAACATTGCTGGCTATGAGAACGCTGGGCCGCCAACAACATTTGAATTTGAAAATGAAATTGAAAATCAAATGTCTTGATTTTTTTTTTTTTTTTTTTTTTAAATCAAATGTTGTTTTTTTGTTTTGGTAGTTTTTTTTTTGAAAATGAAATGTCTTTTTTTTTTTTTTGAAAATGAAATGTTTTTTTTATTTTATTTTATTTTATTTTTTTTTTTTTCTGAAAATGAATTTTTTTTAATTGAGTTTGTTTTTAATTTTTTTTCTTTCTTTTTTTTGAAAATGTTTTTTAATTTTTTTTTTTAATGAAATGTTTTTTTTGAAAATGAAATGTTTTTTTATTTTTTTATTTTATTTTATTTTATTTTATTTTTTTTTTTTTTTTTGAAAATGAATTTTTTAAATTATTTTTTTTAATTTTTTTTTTTGAAAATTATTTTTTATTTTTTTTTATTTTATTTTATTTTTTTTTTAATTTAATGTTTTTCTTCTTTTTTTAATGATTTATATGTAAATTTACTATGAGAACGATGGGCCACCATATAGGACCAACATATTTGTACATGTGATGGAATCTGAGGCTGGAATCCCGAATCTCTAGACTCCATCACAGTCGTTTTTAGGGTTTGTCAGGTAGAGACTTTCTCACCAGAGCGAGGAAATGTGATCCCTTTATCATTTGGTTATTTTCAAGTCATGGAAATGACAGCTCTTAGCTTCATTGGCATTCATTGATGTGTTCTGGTCTTTATGGCGGTCCAGTAAATAATCGACTAAAACTGACAGCTTATCTTCTAAACCAAGTGATAATGTACTGTGAATGATATGGTTTGACATGTTTCTCAGTGTGATTCATCAATCGTTTCTTTCTTCTCTACTGACAGCATTATTCATTTACAGTTTAGAAATTTTCCTTTATCACAAAAACATCAATAGTTTTACGTGTACTTGAAAATTAACTGTTGACCGAAAATGAATTGTATATACACTGACTGCAGTCAATTTCCGAATCAGGCTGGACTTCCGAATCTCAGGCTGATTGCAATTATTGAAGTTTTTCAGTTAAAAATGTTGTGTTTCATTAAAAAAAAATGCTCAATTTGTTCAAGAAACTTAGTTGCTGGCCGAAAATGAGTTATACGTATGATTTCAGTCAATCTCGGACCAAAATATTCGTGGTCGAATCTCAGGCTGGAACTCCGAATCTCAGGCTGGAATTTCGAATCTCAGGCTAAGTAGAATTATTAAAGTTTTTGGCTAGAAAATGGCAATTTTCCCTAAAAAAACATATTTATTCAAATGAAACGTGTCGTGGATAATATATTTGGGTAGCATTATAAATTCTTATAATTTTTTTCTAAGTAAAATGAGTATTTAGTATTTGACCTTGTTGACCTCCCCCGGATTTGAATGTGAATCTCAGGCTATCTGAATCTCAGGCTGCGAATCTCAGGCTAGCTTCACTTTGGTACATATAGTGGGGATGTTTAATTGAATTTGTCAAACATTTGATGAAGTCCATTGAAAACGAAGAAGTCTAGAATTTTATCCAATATTATAAACTGCGTTGTTAATTTAGCACAAAAAAAAAATGATTTTCCATTATGCCAATGAAACTGTAGTGTTGTGCTTGTACGCACACTCCCTTTCTCATGACACAGTTTTCACAATATCTTTATCTTTACCTTTATCTTCATCTGCTTTTTTAGAGTAAAGGATGACGTCACTTTTGTAGAATGTGCCGCCTCTTATTAAACTTGAGCATGAATTTCTGTTTAAAAATCGTTTCTAATGTACCACTGTTTTTGTGCAGTTATGGTATAAATAGCAGTAAAAATAACTTTAATTTTTTTTCAGGTACGACAAAGAAGAAAGATCCCAGGACTACAAAAGAGTTACACTACTTATTTTAAGATTAATCAAAATATAATAAATGGCATTTAACAACTCAACTGTAATTTTTAACGTAAATTTGAATAAATAATTAATATAAATAAACAAAATACAGCATTGAAAATTGAGTTTATTTGTGTTTATTCAATACAAGAACAATATCATGTCACTCAAACATTTGTAAGCTGAGTGGGCTCACTTCTAAGAATTTGAAAAGCTTCAGTCACTGATACTTTGAATAGCTTTCTATGACGTTTTTCCTGTGCAACAACTGAGATTAAAATAGTACTGAGAAAGCTTAAATAAAACTATAAAAATAACGGCTTAAATAAATAACACGCTATGAATTGATTTACTTATAACTACAAGAAAATACATAAATATGATTGTTTGTTAAAATCAGCATTGTGGCCATCATCATTACAGTGTGGGCACTCGAACCGTGAACACTTGTCTTTATTTAGCTTTTTATTTTCTGAGCTTTCTACTGCTTCAAATTCACTGAAAAAGTAGGACTGAACTCAAATGCACTTAAGTATCAAAATTCAAATGTTTTCAAATAGATTCACTCGAAGGATGCATGTTAAAAAAAGTGTCAAAAAAGCACAAAGTGTTCACGGTTTGAGTGTCCTCACTGTAATGGTCATTTATCTATCTTTAAAAAACGTCTATAATGTGTGACGACTGTACACCTATATGCAGAGCTAGATTGTCCCACATTGATGATAAAATAACCTTAAATATAAGTTTATACATTGAGAAGTATATCGCTACTATAAAACCCTTTTACTTTAATATTTTCTCTTATGTGTTATCGAGTAGGCTTAAAATTCATATTTCATTTTTTTTTTTAAATTTGAAATGGTGTTCTAAAAATATCAGCAGTAAAGAAGTACCTTTCATAAAACAAAATACAAAATATTCCTTATATTATGAATATAAAAATACATCAATAACGAGAAAAAATCGGACCATGCCTCCAGACACCTATAGAGCTGAAGCGTCGCATGGTGGCTTTGCAGCGCTTACGTATAGGCCGAAGATTTCGACAACAGCCGAGCTATCCCTGATGGCAGACCGAGCTAACAAGTCTAACCCAGCGAACCAGGTCAGTGAGGGAGAAATAAGCCGGCCCCTAGACCATAGATGGTTAATTCCACGCCCCGCTATACTGCGATCTACCAATTTTAAAAGTTTTAACAAATCTTTTATACCTCTAAATATTTTACAGCCAATCCATGTGGGAAAGAAAGCTTTGTATTGCTTAGTAATCACAGGAACACACATGCGCAATGACAGTTGAAGACAACACGAAAAGACAGTTTATAAAAGTAACCACAACAAAGACTGTACACACAAATAAGCACAACAAGTATACAAATGAACTAGCAATATCTAAAAAAGTAAACAATGCACAAATAAGTAAACAATACGTAAATATGTAAGCAATACACAAATATGTCAACAATACACAAATAAGTAAACAATAAACAAATAAGTAAACAATATACAAATATGTAAACAATACAGAAATAAGTAAACAATAACCAAATAATCAAACAATACCCAAATAAGTAAACAATACCCAAATAAGTAAACAATACACAAATAAGTACACAATACACAAATAAGTAAACAATCCACAAATATGAAAATAATACACAAATAAGTAAACAATACACAAAAAGTAAACAATACACAAATAAGTACACAATACACAAATAAGTACACAATACACAAATAAGTAAACAATACACAAATAAGTAAACAATAGACAAATAAGTAAACAATCCACAAATAAGTGAACAATCCACAAATAAGTAAACAATACACAAATAGGTAAACAATACACAAATAAGTAAACAATACACAAATAAGTACACAATACACAAATAAGTAAACAATACAAAAATAAGTGAATAATACACAAATAAGTAAACAATACACAAATAAGCAAACAATACACAAATATATAGACAATAACCAATGAGTAAATTGGTTATTTTTATGCGGGTAATTTTAGTTTCCTACGATTAGTTTCCTTTGCTATGAGATTGCAGTGTTTTGTCTACGACAAGTCAGATAAAATAATATAAATGCCTAAGAGGAGGGGACTCAAAGGCTAGAACCAATGAAAGCCCCACCAATAACAATGCAAGGGGCGGCCACACAGTCACTACTGTCGTACATGGGCGAGGTACATTACTAATGAGTTCCAGTCTTTTGCTTTTATCAACAACATTTTGAGGCATAACCAAATATGTAATTATAAAATAATTGGGATGGTACACGCGCTACGATTGGTCGAAAACCAAGTTTGATGAGAGAATCAAAACACGCTGTTGCCATTTTAGCGCGCTAGCTATGCAACTGCTAAAATCCTATCTATCTACAGGCAGCCCAAGCAATCTACTTGTCTTTTTTTCCCAAGGGGAAAAATAGAAATTGTCAATGAAAAAATTCAAAAAGTAAAAATAGTTAGAAAAATATGGTTTAAAAATCAAGTGATAAGAAAATATTTTTTTTTCAAGTCTCCCAGCGTGGGACTCGAACTCGCGTACTTCCAATGAACCGCCATTTTGAAAAGAAGACAAGTATATTGCTTGGGCTGCCGTGATCTATCTCGCGCGTTTGTTGATCAGTTTGAATAAAACGCATCGTGTTTTCCTACGCCCCTGTCGTGTTCTCTCAATATCCCGCGTGTTTTGATCAGAGTATCAAACACGTACAACTGTTTTTTAATTGTTAATTCATATGTCTTAACCTATTTAATATGAGTTCATTTAATCGCTTTGAAGAAAATTGTATATTTGCTCGCTTGATATCTACATTACAAATTGAAACGAAAATATTTAGTCCCTCGACGTCCTCGACAATAATCAGAACCGAATCACATAACTTTCATTTCTAAAAAGAAATATTAGAAACAACAATTTGCTTTTTTTAACCAGAAACATAATATGCTCCTGTTTATATTTTATTTAGAAAATCATTTTAATATTATGGTGAAATAGAAGGACGTTCGTGACGGTCACGATGCAAAAGGGGCACGGAGAAATATTAAAATTGAACTAGGTAGAACAACAACTACAATGATAAGAATAACTGAAAAACAAACTTAAATCTTATAAAAATTGTTTTTGAAGTGATTCTAACCCTTTGAATGAAATTTATGTAGTTATTTACATAGTTAATTCTACTCACTGTCAGCTTTCGAATGAGGTATATTTAATTAAATACGATCAAGTTAGCAGTTTTTTGCATCAAACATGAATTTCGACCAATCGTAGTGCGCGTACTATCCCAATTATTTTATAAGTAACAATTCAAAAACAGTTTTCCGTGTTTGATACTCTGCTCAAAACACGCGGGATTCTGAGAGAACACGAGAGGGGCGTAGGAAAACACGACGCGTAAAGAGTGGTTTCCAGCTTCTTGAGTGTTCTCTATTTTAGTTGTCATCTAGTAGTGTTACAGCCTCAGCTCTCTGTTAGAAAACCATTTGCATGCATGCGCACAAATGACAATAACACTTTCGCAAGTCAATTGCTTGTTAACAAGAAATCACAGAAAGTCAGTTGTAAGACAGTGAATACAATCATGAAGATGACTGCAGTGTTGCTGTTGTTGATTATGGTGAAAAGCCCATACACTAAATGTGTTTCAAATAGCTACAATGTTTTTGCTGTGTCTTATGACCTTATTAGTCATCAATTTCACACATTATAGCTCCACCAAAATAACAATTTTTATAAATAGCAACGGCTACGTGGAAATATGGCTCTTCTCAGTTCAATTCATTTTTTTTATTTCAATTTTAATTTGATAACATCTGTTTTTTGTATGAGAAGCCTAAAAATCTATTTATACATAGCGTGTTTTTTATGTGACAAAGCAGAGTCTGCGAAAAACAGTTAAAACGAAGTGTAGTAACGAAGTTGTATAAAGAGTAATACACTAAAACACTAAGGAAAATCAGAAGAAAATATGATCAGTAAAGCTTACTAAAGTGTAATACGCTAAAGGGCATTTCACGGTTTTTTGCAGCACTGCCAGATAAAACAATAAAAGTAAACGTTTAAATTGTTAGACTTGGCGAGTCTCTGATCAGTTGTACTTTGAACCAAAACATTCAAGAAATCCGTCCAATGTGATGCAGAGATTTGACTACATATAAACTATCAGGGATATATTCAGGTATAGGTATGTAAATAGTTATAAGCGTAGATTAAGAAAAGCTTTTAAAAACATCACGTTTGTTGTTGTTTGTTTGTTGTTTTTTTTTTAACGCCACCGTCCTCCGCCGTTTCAAAGAGAAAAGAAGGAACTTCGCGTTCATATAAAATTTAGTATTTTCGGGTCATTTCAAACTGTAATCGCCTGTCAAAGTTCACTAATTTGAATATATAGTCGGAAATCTGTGATTTTTTTTTTGGGGGGGGGGGGGATTGAATCAAATTAAGCTGTTAAAAGACAATCTTTTAGAAATAAGTAAAATAGTCTGCTCTGGTAACTAGTTCCAGTATCTCTCTGACAGACGTGACGATTAATCCAAAAACATGAACGGGAAACGCATAGAGAAGCTGACGTTTTTCGCTTGTCGTTTTAAAAGTGCTTATAAAGCTAGTCCAGTTTTCTCTCAAATGTGGCAGTTTGGGTGCCCTGTGATTATTCATTCAAAACTTTTTCATTCACCCGTTAAAAAGCCAAACTTGGGAAATTTTTATGAAAAAAGTGCGTACAACGCACTAGAAAACATCCAAGGTCAACGCTGCTTTTGTTATGAAACAAATTGAATAATGGGGAGACTGACCCCAGAATACCCCTCCGCATGCAAACGACATAAGCGAGAGAACAAAGGAACGAGCAGATTATAACATTCTCTAAATACACTCCAGGGGGAATTTTTTTTTTTTTATCAAACTTTGAATCAATTGTTGATAGATAGTAATGCTGCAAATGTTGATAGTAGACACCATGCACGCGATGTATAACGATACAAGACGCATGAATTACCAATAGACCAGCAACGACGTGCTGTTAGATTTTGGCGTTGTCGTAATCAGACCATCTTTCCCAGTATCATTCATGTTTGAATGTTTTTTTTTAATTTCAACGTGATTGGGCAAATAAGCCAATTTTTGCAATTCAACTTTACCTATATTTGTGAATTTTACCTGATTCATCAGTGAAATGTGAAAAAAAAAACTTTATGTACATGTTTTGCGAGATGGTCTAGGCGACCTTCAACAATATGTAAAATAGTACTAGCTGTTTACTGAAAACCAATCTAATCAATTAAAAAGCACGTTCCACACTCCCCCTCCCCCTCCCCCCATGTGACTAAAACGAGAGAACAAAGGAACGCGCAGATTACATCATTTTCTAAAGACACTTCAGCAGCGGATATATAAGGTTTTTTTTTTCATCGAACTTTCTATCAATTGATGATAGACAATAATACTGAAAATGTTTATACTAGACAGCATGCTCACGAGATATAACGCTACAAGCCGAATGGATTAGCAATTGAACAGCAACGTTATGCTGTTAGAATTTGGCGTTGTCGTAATCAATTCATATATGTTCGAATTTTTAATTTCAATGTGATTGCAAAATTATTTTTTTTCAAACTCAATATTACATTAATTTTGTAATCTTACGTGATTCATAAAATGGAAAAAAAATTCACTACATTTGTATATACTAATGTGTTTTGCGAGGTGGTATAGAGGACTCTGAATACTATGTAAAATAGCACTAGTTGTTTACTGAAAACCAATCTAATCAATTAAAAAGCAATTAAACTGACAGTCATTCAGTAGTTACTTGTTTTAACATGTTAAACTATACTAACTACAGACCACAATAGACTGAGTGAGTACTTCTCAGTTATTGTGGTATAAACCTCTGTGAGTTGAACAGTTCACTTGGTGCTTGTTAACACACAGAAAGTCAGTTGTAAGACAGTGAATGCAATCATGAAGATGACTGTAGTATTGCTGTTGTTGTTTATGGTGGTTTCTGCGACTATGGAAAAGACTATTTCTCAAGGTTTGGCTAAATGATTAGAATTTACTCTAAAACATTATAGCAAGAATATACCAGAATGTTTGTTTTCTTTATTCTCGTTTTTTTAGCGGAGCTCCGCGCGGGCCGAAGGCCCGCGCAAGCGGAGCACCATAATTAAGAAAATATGGTAAACCATCGAGCTCATTTCAGATCGACCACAGGAAGCCCGGAATTCCAAATTCCGTACAACGTCCGTCCGTGTACTGCCGCGCAAAGTCGCTGACCCGTTTCAGTGGGCGCAAAACAATTTTTTTTTGCAGTGTACTGAAATTTTTCTACAAAATGTATTTCTGCATTGGACAAAGAGCATGAAAATTGTGAAGCTAAGCTGACGGCTTAAAGAGGTTTGACTGCGAAAGGGATACAAAGGCCGCGGCGTGAAAACGAAAAATATCTACGATTCAATGATGGAAAGCTTCAAAATATTCAGTTCACTGGCAAAATGGCTAAAATTCGCTCGTGGCGCTGTTTTTAACTATTCAAATGTGAAGTCATGCAGAGCTGTTAAAATTTTATTTGATACTTCATTCAATAGTTATTCAAAGCTGAAGATTTTACAAGTTGTATTTTCTGGAAGAGTTTATTTGACGGCAAGTTTGTCAGATGGTAGTAAAAATGGCCGTATTCTTCGTGGCGTTTTTCAATCATTACTGATGGACTAATCTACTTTTAAAAGTAAAATCAACGGCGACAAAACGTTCATGAAAACAAAACAAATATGCGCTGCATTTGCAGCAATTCAAAACAGATAAAAAGCAAGACCTCGCGAAAACGACTCGCGAAGATAACTTCACTCTGTTCATTCATCATTTTTTACAAGCAATTCATAACACGGAGAGCTTTAGGATCAATACAGATTTATCAACTATTCACAACAAAAACATTTTCATACAAGATGTTTGTCAACAAAGTAGGACTGCCAGTTCAGGGAAGTAATGAAAATGCAAATTTTAGCACAATGTGTGATCGACCAACACAAGCTTGCCATCGCCGTTCAGTTGAACTGTGTGAACCTTTTAGAGGCGTTGAAATGTTTTTTGCCACTTTTAAAATTCTAAAAACATGAACAAGCTTATTGCAATCAGAACTGAGGACGAAAAGTTCAGTGGAAAAGTGACAGTACAGGACAACAAACGTGGCGCCGGTATGTTTACCTTTTTTGACGATCTTTAATGAATTTCTTTTTTATACCATTCACATGAAAGCAGCAATAATTATATTTACTTGTTTTTGTAAGATATTTCTCAATCGTTGAGATCTTTATGTGTGTATTTTTAATTTAATTCTTGTAATTTTTTGATTTGTTATTGAATTGCAAAAACGCTTGTATGAATTTGTCATTGTACTCATCTGCAAGTTAAAATTTCAAAAGTTCATACTAGCTATTTTTTAACATTTGATAATTAAAAATGCACAACCGTTTTAGATAGCTAAATAACCAATAAGTAATTCAAGTGAAATTTTTGTCGATTTTTAAAGCGAGAGTAAAGCGAGAAGCGCGCGAGGATTTGTTTACAACTCAAAGAAGCCATATTAGTGCTTTTCTAACTTCTGATTGGACAATCAATTTTAATTGACAAGTGCTATTTTTACCATGCATAACAACATAACCTTATGGAAAAGGAAGCCAAAAATACGGTCGGATATTTTTCGCATGTTTGTGCATATTTCTTGGGTATAATAAAATGTTGTCGCATGCATAAACATTTCAATTGATTATATGATTATTTGATCATGAGAAACCAACATAGCAAAAAAAAAAAAAAAAAAAAAAAAAAAAAAAGGGAGAGAGAAAATAATCCCTCACTTTTTTTTGCTATGTTATTTTCTTTTCATGATTATTTGAATTGATACATTAATTAATTAATTTATTTGTTTGTTTACATTTTTATCTATAATCATTTTTGATTGATTGATTATCAACAATTTGATAATTGGTAGTGAATGAACAAATGAATTAATGAATGATTGAATGAATAATTCATTTCATTAAATTGGAGCTCCGCTATTAGGTTTACCTAATTTTTATATTATTTCTTTTTCTAAGATTTGTACGTAAATTGGTTTGCATTTTTATCTTTCTTTTTGTCGACGTCCTGGATTGCTCTTCCCTTGCTTTTCTTCTGTTCTCTACTGTTCTCTTCTGTTCTCTTCTGGTCTCTTCTGTTCTCTTCTGTTCTCTACTGTTCTCTTCTGTTCTCTTCTGTTCTCTTCTGTTCTCTTCTGTTCTCTTCTGTTCTCTACTGTTCTCTTCTGTTCTCTTCTGTTCTCTTCTGTTCTCTTCTGTTCACTTCTGTACTCTTCTGTTCTCTACTGTTCTCTTCTGTTCTCTTCTGTTCTCTTCTGTTCACTTCTGTTCATTTCTGTTCACTTCTTTTCACTTCAATTCACTTCTGTTCTCTTCTGTTCTCTTCTGTTCTCTTCTGTTCACTTCTGTTCTCTTCTGTTCTCTTCTGTTCTCTTCTGTTCTCTTCTGTTCTCTTCTGTTCTCTACTGTTCTCTTCTGTTCTCTTCTGTTCTCTTCTGTTCACTTCTGTTCACTTCTGTTCACTTCTGTTCACTTCTGTTCACTTCTGTTCACTTCTGTTCTCAGTTCTCTTCACTCCAGTTCTCTTCTGTTCTCTTCTATTCTCGTCTGTTCTCTCTCTGTACACTCAATGCGCTTCGAATAGCTGTAATGTAACGTATTAATAGCAATGGCTACAATATTACTGTTTGGTACATCCTGGTAAATTTTCTCTTTTTAGAGTATTAATAAAAATCATGTTTCTTTCCTCACACTAGACAAAGTTTCTATCCTAGATTTGTTGACCCATGACATTCATTTGACTATAAAACAACCAACATTGTTTGGGTTGGGTAGGGGAGAGAAAAACATATCAAAAATTGCACATAAAAACGGAAAATTAAAATATAACCAAAAGTTTTATCCAAGATTGTAAGTGGAAATATTGCTCTTCTGATTTCAATTCAATTTTTATTTTTATTTCAATTTCATAATATCAGTATCTTTTAAACTTAGATAGCGTAAAAATCTATTTACATAGCGTGATTTTAAACAAACCAGAGTCGTTTGCGAAAAACCGTGAAACAAAGTGTAGTAACTATAGACGTATAATAAAGCAAATGTTATGGTCACGTTGGTGCTACGGCTGCTTAATTCACCGGGCGGGCTTAATTCTTTACAGTGAGGGCACTCGAACCGTGAACACTTTGTGCTTTTTGTATACTTTTTTTAACATGTTTCCTTCGAGTGAATCGATCTGAAAACGTTTTTATTTGATAACTGAGTGCATTTGAGTTCAAATCTACTTTTGTAGAGGATTTGAAGCAGTAGAAAGCTCAGAAAATGAAAAACCAAAAAATGACAAGTGTTCATGGTTCGAGTGTCCTCACTGTAATAGCTCTCATATTTTCAGTGTAAGTTTTCATCATTTCACCATCGCATCAGTCTCAAGTCATCCAAGTTATCTTCACAACTCTCAATTTATTTAAAACATGATTTCAAACCGCTCTACGAACTAAGAACTCTGAAAGGCTGTGACATTTTGTCTAAAGACCTCTGTTCAGTCTACTGTTACTTCGTCCGTCCCATATTAGAATACGCCTGTCCAGCGTGGCACTCATCACTATCTAAATACCTTAGTGAACAACTCGAATAAATCCAACTACGCGCAAAAATCATGTGCCCTCATTTAAGCTATGAAGAGAGACTAAAAGAACTTAATTTAACATAATTATCTGAAAGACGAGAAACATTGTGCACAAACTTTTATCAAATGAACAACCATGATAAAAGCAAACTTGCTGATCTCTTACCACCAACAATGCAGTTAGCCTATCGCACAAGAGGAAATAGATGTATTCCTCTTATAAAATCTCAAACAAAACGATTTGGCAAAAGCATTATACCCTACTACGTGAAGAAAATTGACTGATTTGAATAACCATATTGACTTTTTTTAAGATTGACATCCATACATTTATATATTTTTCGTTGTTATTTTAATTCGTAATTGTAAATACATATATACTTATTTTACTGGACTTTTTCAATTTTTTTGCAAATTGCGATTCTAGTTCATTAATGAACTATATATTTAAGTACACAAAAAACACAAAGGAATACCAGAAGAGAATGTGATCAGTAAAGCTATCTTAAGTCTAATACGCTACAAAGCACTTCATGGGTTTTTGCAAATTGTTATTCCAGATAAAACAATAAAAGTAAACGTTAAAATTTTTAGACTATTTGCGAGTCTTTATAGATCTACTAGATTGCTCTTCTCTTGTCATTCTTCTCTTCTCTTGTCATTCTTCTCTTCTCTTGTCATTCTTCTCTTCTCTTGTCATTCTTCTCTTCTCTTCTCTTCTCTTCTCTTCTCTTCTCTTCTCTTCTCTTCTCTTCTCTTCTCTTCTCTTCTCTTCTCTTCTCTTCTCTTCTCTTCTCTTCTCTTCTCTTCTCTTCTCTTCTCTTCTCTTCTCTTCTCTTCTCTTCTCTTCTCTTCTCTTCTCTTCTCTTCTCTTCTCTTCTCTTCTCTTCTCTTCTCTTCTTCATTTTGAAGTAAAATAAAGTCGTAATAAATTTAAAAAAATCAAATCTCTATATTATATGATTTAAATCAAATGTCTATATTATTTGATTTCGCCACAGTTTTTCTTGAAATATTTTTTTAGGCTTTTTCTATTTCTTCTATGGACATCTATGAACAATCTTGATATTCTATATATTTTGTTTAAATTATTTTTTTTAAAATAATACCTTTTCATGTTCTTCTACAAGAGAACATGAGATAAGAGAGGTTATTCCCGGACCCCATCAGCTAGGGGCTCTACTATTCGTGCTAGTATTTTTGGAAACTTGTGAACAATCTCCGCACTTTTGTCTTGAGATGTTTTGACGATTTGACCGCGCCTCCTGCAATCTGGCCAGTCAGGTTAGTTTCCCGAAACTGAACTTCAGCTTAAAAAGTAGAATGAAAAGATCCGCTGATGAGTGTAAAGGCCGGTACACACTAGGCGACAAGTCGCAGCGACTTGTCCCCGCGACATGTCGCAGCGACAATTTCCCCCCGTGTGTACTAGGTATTTTTGGCGGAAATTGTTGTCGCCGCGACAGAATTTTGTCTCTGCGACTTGCCGCATGATATCCAACCGGTTGGATTTCGTGCGACCAGTCGCAGTGACAAAATCAGATGTATTGACGACAAATATTGAACCAGTGCACAATGAGGCGACATGTCGCGGGGACAAGTCGCTACGACTTGTCGCCTAGTGTGTACCCAACCTTAAAGCCCAACACGGAGGATATTCTCTCTGAATTCACAATCTCTTGTCTTTTATTTATTTTTACTGTCGTGTTATCATCCGTCTTTTCTCTACAGATAAACGTAGTTCTAACCCAAAGGATGTTCTCAGCAACTTCAGTTGTCGCTATTTGAAAATCAAAGGATTCCTGACCAGCAACGCCAAGTTGAAGAATCTCTGCTACAAGACTTACCGTAAATATTCACTTATTATGTATTTTATCGTGATCTATTGCAAGATTTTCCTAGTTAATGTAAACATGTTCTATACATACGTTACTCGCTAGTTAGTCGTAGTTATTTGTTTCAGTCCTTGTATTGATATTCCATTTCCCAGAAGCAATAGACCACTGTGATAAGTACCACGTACGCATAATAAAAGTGACATTGCGGTTAATGTTTTGATTATATTTTTGTTTAGAGTGTAATGATGTTCTATCGAAGAAAAGCTGCTCAATGTTGAAGACAAGGAACGAGTGTTCAAAGAATTCCAAACTAAGTCAGGTGTACTGTCCTTTTACCTGTAACAAGTGCGCTGCTGGTAAGTTAACTCTCTGTAGTTTATACACCACTTTCATAAATGCCTAACAACGACCAACAATGATTTCTTAAGATTGACTATATCCTGAATACTTTCAGTACAACTACGTCAAAGATCTGTTGGAAATAGACACTTTTGAAAATGTTTGAAGCTTTTCACAAAATATCAACAAAGTTATGGAGGAACGAAAATACAAGGATTTGTATGGAATTCTTTGCCGAGGCCTTTGTAGCCTCGTTTTGGTGTTTTTTGGACCGTTTAAACTCCTATAACTTTAAGGGGATTTAACCTTTTTCTGCCAAACTTTCAGGACTTATTATTAACTTTGATATGTATGTTTTTAAAATATTTCCTATCACTAAAACTGTTTTTGACAATAATATGCTAATCAGTGGCGGCCATTTTTGAAAGTCGTGTATTGCATTCTCAGCAGTATTTCGTGTGCTCCAGTGTCTGAGGAGTAACCCTTGCGGCACACAGTTCGCATTCAGGCCTTCATTTCAGAAAGATGGTCATCTCTCTGTTCTATTTCTCATATAAGACTTCATCTATTGAAGTGCAATGTTGCCGTCTCCATAATAACTTAATTTACGCAATATGATAGCATGGTCAATCTCAAATTAAAGGCTTTTTTTAGATCAAGAAATACATTACTTCTAACGCACTTTGCGTTTATCATTCGTGTAAGCGAACAGAATGCAGTTAGAACTGAGCTGTACTGAATAAACATGGAGTCGGATCCACGAAGGGGGGTGGGGCTAGTGCATGGAGGTCAGTGTACCTCTTTGATTTATAGCTATACTTAGTTCTAATTTTTGATAATCAGTAATTATTTTAAGTCCCCCCTCTCCCCCCCCCCCCCCCCCCCCACTGCAAATTTCTGGATGAGCCCCTGATATCTGATGATGATCAAATATCATTGATCATAAGAATTGTGCAACTGTCATATCTTCTTTTTTTTTGCATATTCTCAACACATTGTATTTTTCTATTGTTAATCCACAGAAGCCAAGTGTAAAACAAGCGTACCTCTTGGAATGCAGAGCAAAGCCATCCCTGACTCACAGATAACCGCCTCGTCATCTTTTAACAACTACTACGCAACATCCAAAGCAAGACTTCACATGAATTCGCATGGCTGGACGGTTCGTCACAGGAGAGTTGGAGAATGGCTGCAAGTTGATCTTGGTAGTAAGGGCGTGGTCACTGGTATTGCAACGCAAGGTTCAAAGCTATCTGGTAAAGCATGGACCAAGAGCTATTCACTTAAGTACAGCAGTGACGGGAAAGTATTCTATAGTTACCAATCAGGTATGTATTTTACCAGTAATGATAATAACTATGATATGAAATTTACAACTAAAGCAAAAACGAAAATTTATGTAAAAGACAAGACAGTAAAAACAGGTGCGACAAAAATCGGCCCGCACTATCTATGTCCTTTGTGCTGAACGAAAGGAAAAGCTAAGTTGAAGATTACCAGTAAAAGACTAGTTTTGACTGCTTTGATGCTTCAAAAGAAATAGTTAAAAATAGATTATAGTTTGAATCAAAGTGAAGGTTTGGGCTTACTCCGACGAAGGACTAAAGGCTGGCTTCCGTATAATCGCTGAGCTCTCCGGATCGCTGAAAATGATGGCGGCGATCGTCAGCAATAGTATCAGAACACTTTTCAACGATCAAAACCCATCGAAACAATTGACCGGGATCGTGAGCGATCCTTGCATCAGTAATTTCAGCGATTCGGCGATCGCGAGTGATATGGAAACCAGGCTTTTAAAACGTCCGAAATATCAGTTGTACAAATCGTCACTGTGATTCGAATTAAATTTGTAATCTTTTATTAAGATGAGAATCGGTCAATTACAGAAAACTATTCTTATTCGTTCTTTTAATTTCAACATTTTCCAGGAAAGGTGTTTAAAGGTAATGCAGATAAATACACCGTAGTAAAGAATGCCATATCTCCTCCAATTTACGCCCGGTACATCAGGGTCTATCCACAAACCTGGTACGACTGGCCAGGAATCAGAATGGAGCTTTATGGTTGCAAATAAGGTATGTATAGAAACTTGATGCATTCTTATGTTTCTGCTAAATCAGATGAATACATCCAAATGAGTCGTGACGACTTGAAATGGGTATTAATTAAGATTGAGAATATAGTGTTTGATTGGTCTACTTTATTCTATACCAAAGGAGAAATACCACATAGACAACATCCCTATATCGACTATACGGGATGATCCGCTGAACAGTGTATGGTTTTTTGACCTAGGTGTCATGAACAGGGTATCCAATAGTAGTATGAGAAATAGGGGTCCGGCGACCGGCGGATAACGGCGGATAGCGGATCAGCCGCCAAGATGACGTCAGAGTGTTGAGCATGACGTCACAGACCCCGAGAACCAATCAGCAATCGATTTTGACATTACATCATAAGCTCTAAGAGCCAATCAGCGACCGAGATTGCTATTACATCATAAAGTCTTAGAGCCAATCAGCGCCCGATTTTGATATTTCGTCATAAACTCTATGATGATGTAATCCTATTTTTAGAATTGATGTCATTCGTTTCTATTTTTAGAATTGATGTCATTCATATGACGTAATCCTAATACAGGGATCTATTTTTAGAATGTAACGTCATTTAAACAAGATTTATTTTTGGAATTTTAATTCTTTTATTTTATGACGACACAACCCTGTGAAAAAGTATTTTATGTAACAAAGGAGAAAAAAGTTAAATTATTTCTTTTTTTATCTCATTTTTAAAGTCTTTATATTTGAGACTCATTTAAAAACACAGGAATACCATAAAAGAAGATATTTGAAACTATTATTGACTTATGTCTGCCAGTTAGTCTGTGTTGACTGTACAGCAGTTAACCTATTGTTTAGATAATCCTTTGGTTACTTAAAGACGATCAGATTTTTGACTTGTTAATTAGTTTATCGTAAACTTTGATTGTACTAAAATACTAATGTTTTCGAACTTTATGTCACTTTAAAACGATAAAATAAATCATACATCAAAAAATATCTATCAAAATATCACCCCTTCTCTCTCCTGTAACTAATGAAAAGAATAGAAGTCACAGTTAAGTGTAACTACCTTTATTTCATAAAACAATTATCCCGCTATATATATTTCACTGCTTGTGAAAATTAAAAAAAAACAAACTAATGGTCATAGTATCATTGAGTTAAATCAATATTACTATGGCAATTATTATGGCAGGGACAAGAATATAAAAACGCGTTTTGTAAATACGACAAAAATGTCCTTGTGTCCTTGCCATTGAGATGTGCAGATGAGTAGGGTCTATAAAGTACTATCATTTGCGCATGAGCAGTCTGCTCACCTGCACATCTCAATGGCAAGGACACAAGGACATTTTTGTCGTATTTACAAAAAGCGTTTTTATATTCTGATGTCCCTGCGATTGAGATGTGCAGATGAGTAGGGTCTATAAAGTACTATCATTTGCGCATGAGCAGTCTGCTCACCTGCACATCTCAATGGCAAGGACACAAGGACATTTTTGTCGTATTTACAAAAAGCGTTTTTATATTCTGATGTCCCTGCGATTGAGATGTGCAGATGAGTAGGGTCTATAAAGTACTATCATTTGCGCATGAGCAGTCTGCTCACCTGCACATCTCAATGGCAAGGACACAAGGACATTTTTGTCGTATTTACAAAAAGCGTTTTTATATTCTGATGTCCCTGCCTTTGAGATGTGCAGATGAGTAGGGTCTATAAAGTACTATCATTTGCGCATGAGCAGTCTGCTCACCTGTACATCTCAATGGCAAGGACACAAGGACATTTTTGTCGTATTTACAAAAAGCGTTTTTATATTCTGATGTCCTTGCGATTGAGATGTGCAGATGAGCAGACTGCTCATGTGCAAATGAGAGTACTCCATCGATCCGTGCTCTGGCTTAAATATAAGTCATTCTGTTCAAATTGCTCATTTCGTGTTTGAGTTGAAGAGAGTGAACATGTCTAGCTCAAAACAGTGTCAATATTGTGGTAGAGTGTTTTCAAGGTCATTCAATTTAGGGCGTCACTTGGAAAACGGTTCATGTAAAAGGAAAAATGATATGGTATATGACAACAGAAGTAGCATTGAAGAGGAGGAACTTAGCGATGTTGAGAGTTCTCAAGATATCAGTTCAGTGGAAGATAACAGTGATTCTGAAGAAAGTTCTGAAAGTGAATATGATTCTGATGAGGATGTTGATAAATCTGAACTGTCATGGTGTTGGCAAGTCTTAGTGGATGCTGCAGCTAACCGACATGAAAAAGAAAGACAAGAAATAATTGAAAATCTAATATCCGATGGCAGAACAGACGAAGACGCTAGAAAGATTGCTAACGATAAAGTTCTTCCAGTTATAAGGAAGGAATTACGAAATCTACTTATTGAAAAACTACAGTGGATACATATGATGCGAAGAGACCCATTATTTCAGAAAATTATGGAAACAAGAAAAGAACTGCTAGACACTGGACATTATGATTGGCTTGAAGCACTAAAACTTACGATTCATCACAGAAAATATCTTTTGAATGAGTTGCTGAATCAGTATCTTCCACATACCTATAATGAATTGGATAGTAATTCGGAAGATGAGATGGAGTAATATTGATTTAACTCAATGATACTATGACCATTAGGTTTTTTTTTTTAATTTTCACAAGCAGTGAAATATATATAGCGGGATAATTGTTTTATGAAATAAAGGTAGTTACACTTAACTGTGACTTCTATTCTTTTCATTAGTTACAGGAGAGAGAAGGGGTGATATTTTGATAGATATTTTTTGATGTATGATTTATTTTATCGTTTTAAAGTGACATAAAGTTCGAAAACATTAGTATTTTAGTACAATCAAAGTTTACGATAAACTAATTAACAAGTCAAAAATCTGATCGTCTTTAAGTAACCAAAGGATTATCTAAACAATAGGTTAACTGCTGTACAGTCAACACAGACTAACTGGCAGACATAAGTCAATAATAGTTTCAAATATCTTCTTTTATGGTATTCCTGTGTTTTTAAATGAGTCTCAAATATAAAGACTTTAAAAATGAGATAAAAAAAGAAATAATTTAACTTTTTTCTCCTTTGTTACATAAAATACTTTTTCACAGGGTTGTGTCGTCATAAAATAAAAGAATTAAAATTCCAAAAATAAATCTTGTTTAAATGACGTTACATTCTAAAAATAGATCCCTGTATTAGGATTACGTCATATGAATGACATCAATTCTAAAAATAGAAACGAATGACATCAATTCTAAAAATAGGATTACATCATCATAGAGTTTATGACGAAATATCAAAATCGGGCGCTGATTGGCTCTAAGACTTTATGATGTAATAGCAATCTCGGTCGCTGATTGGCTCTTAGAGCTTATGATGTAATGTCAAAATCGATTGCTGATTGGTTCTCGGGGTCTGTGACGTCATGCTCAACACTCTGACGTCATCTTGGCGGCTGATCCGCTATCCGCCGTTATCCGCCGGTCGCCGGACCCCTATTTCTCATACTACTTCCAATTCCACTCTATTTCCGATTTAATCCAAACTTCTGACTATCAGCTGTATGTCGCGATGTATGTTGAATGTGATGCAAATGCAAGCAATGTGATATCTTTTACTCATTCTTTAATTTTTAGGCGAAAAACAAACAACCAAGGACGATGATGATAGAAGATTTCAACTACTTAAAATAAAAAAAACGATAAATCGTTAACTTTAAAAATAGCAACGTACTTTTAAAAGAAATAAGTATTAATAAACATACAGCATTGAATAATTGATCCACTCATCTGATATTTACTTCAGGCCATTTTAAATGTATAACTTTCAATTTAGGTCAGGCTCTTAGCAGGGGTAAAAACACTGCCAGCTGCTTAATTGTTGGTTTGTTGGTTTGTTGGTTTGTTGGTTGGTTGGTTTGTTGGTTTGTATAAACTGTAATGTCTGTAATTCTACCTTGTTTTTGCATTATTGATGATTGGGCTTCCTGTGCCATTCTCAGACACTTGCATTTCGCTAGTAGCGCCGGCTTGTGTTTGCCGCTCGCAAAAGACGCACTTAGTTGGGACGTTCTTTAGATTAGCTGTTTTTTGAAATTATTTTAGAGTATGAACTAAATCTAAATAGGGTAAGGACACATTCTAGATTCTTGTGATTGCTTTTTGGTATCTATCCCAGGAGGGAGGGGGTGACTCTATTGTATGCAAATGAGCAGCTCTCCAGACTCATCGCTACCACCAACAAATCACGCTACGCTTGACTGGCTTCTAGTAAATTATTGTGTAGTCACCATCAGCTTTACCTTTACAAAAAACCTCAAACATGAGGTCAAGGAAGCTATTGTGGTTTAAGTTATTGTGATTGTGTCTCTTTTGTATATTCTAGTGTTAGTAGAGTGCAATTATTTTCCGATTCAAACTATTTCTTGTGATTTTTAGTCTGTTTTAGTTTCGCGGGACGTTCTCGGGATATGTCAAACGTTTTTGTTCGGGACGCGCAAAATGTCTGAAATACTTTATTTTCGTTAACAAAAACTAAACATACTTCTAAATAGGAGGTTCTATAAAGCATTTCCTAAGCTTTTATTTGATGTATATTTTACCTAATGACATGGTCTCGTACTTCTCATCAATCCTTTTATTTGCGGCTAGTTCATTTTCATGTCACTTAACATGTTTACCTCACTCATTTCTTTATCGACATTTCCTCCTCATAGTAATTTTACATTTATTTTTATTGACGCTGTTGCATTATTTGCTTTGCATTATTTTTGAGTCAAAGAACTGCAAAAAGTTAACATGCAATATAATTTGAGGGAAAAATGTTAACGGTATGTTTATGTATATGATTATGGAGGACCTGTGTATATAGTAAGCAAAGTAATGCAAACTGTTAAAACATTCTCCTTTGGATGAGTTTTTATTATATTTATCATTCTTAATACACTAAATACGGAAAGGGTCATAATTATGCATGTATGTCTTTCAAATAAGTCAGTAATTGGTCATTATTTACATTTGTAAGCTTCTATGATGTAGTTTGTCCCACGCACCTTGTGTTTGTAAATCGCTATAGTAACCTATTCTACACTGCATCCATTGTCGCATCGCATATAAGATTGGGGAAAATTTTGGCGACAAAAACAATGGTCACAGTGTGATACGATATAAAGGGTGGGTGAGGTGGGACAAAAAATAATACACACGGCGATAATTACCAGACACCATTAGCGCCCGCCTAGCTGGTCAATTAGTTGAGCCGAAGTGCATAATTTATTCATAGTCATAGTCTTATATACGCTGCTTTAATTTATGCAGCGTGAATAGTAACCTATTCTACACTGCATCCATTGTCGCATCGCATATAAGATTGGGGAAAATTTTGGCTCCCCCCTTAATAAGGTCGTGTAGTGTTACCACACAACCGAAACAAACTGGTGTCTTGTGATGAGCATGACCCCCAATACTAACTCACTATTCATGATCATCACTAGGCTGGCGGTTTGTTGGATATGATAAGATTCTCTATCTCTATAAGTATTGTTGGCCCTAATTAGGGGAATGTGTCGTTTTGTTCATTGATCATCTAATGATCTCTTCCTCGAGTATTCCCCACATGGGAAGGCGCAAACAAACTGTTTTAGTTGATTGGTATTTTCCCACGAATTAGTGAGCGCTGCCCCCTCGTTTGATGCAAGACGAGCTGAGGCACCAGCTGGATTCAATACTTTTGCTAATTGCATGTAATAGAGTGCCGTATGGCGCCTCGTCCAACCCACGTGATCCATAATTTCAGACAGTTCGACGCCTGTAAGAGCTAAAGTAATGGCACATCCAGATCGAAAGCCGTGTAGGGTTTCTCCTTCATCTGTGTTCATTTCACCAAGGTACACTTTTAGTCTAGATTCTGCCGCAGTGGAGGAGAAAGGGGCGTCTTTTATACCTTTGTCAGGTGTGGTTGGACGGAACAAGTATCCTCGTGTCAGGTCCACGTTCATCCCTCGCGCCACTTCAAAGTAACGCTCGACGCCCCTAATCGGACAAATGTCTAGATGAGGGTTTCTTCGTACCCCAAACACATTTGCATCCCCATCTCTCAACGTTTTCCCCCAAATGTGATTGAAGAGGAGACCATCGTCGTTTGGGAAACGGAGTATCTCTGGGACATTAACCCGGCCTAGATCCCCAGGTCTATCGCCACTGAAAAAGGCTAGTTTAAAGTAGGCTTGATCTCTTGCGATAATAAACTTGTCGATTGCGTTGCCTGTGTCACTCAGTTTGTTGTCAAGAAAAACACAAAGCTGGGTCAGCTTGTCCACAAAGAACGGGGTTGCCTGTTTTGGTTGTATGCGGGCCTGCAATTGTTCTGCTGTGACGAGCTTTAAGTAATCTTTGACGAGCTTATCAGCGGCTGGGTTACCCAAACCTAAGCGCACATCCCATTCACCATCCCGACCAACGGAGTGAAATATTGCGCGTAATTTGCCTATGTAGGAATCGATGGTTTTGTATGATAATCGTACTGGGCAACCACAAGGGAACCTTCCTTTCATTCCTATTTTCTCGCAGCCGTTATGGTGAATTTGTGTCTTACCGTCTTTATCTTTAAAAATGAGAAAACGACATATGTCTCTAGGGGTAGCGCTCGTAACGGTAGTAAAGCCTGGTAGGCAAGACAAGAAGGTTTCAAACTCCTTCCTTAGGGAGTCTTTTTGCTTAGTGTATGCTGTGGCATTGCCGTAATCCATTAATTGTCGTAGGCGCTGATCGATATCATTCATATTCAATGTAAAATCGCTTTTTGCTGTGGTCGGTTTAATCACCTTTCGCACATACCCACAGCGTTGGCAGAATCGAAAGTCCAAATCATTGGCGTAAGAACACGTAGGACACCTAACCGAGGGTGAGAAAAGTTTTGCCACCACAGGGAGGTCCTATAAATAAAGAGACAGAGGCTTCAACGCTGTTGCGATCATTTAATTGGTACATTATACAATCATTAATGTGAACAGTTGCAGGGAATATTTCCTTTTATACTTTAAATAAATACATGTAAGAAAATGCCTTTTAAAATTTACATTTAAATGTTCCAGCCTGACTAAATGCTTAATATTACTGCCAGGCTACTGCGAAAACCCATAAGTCATAGAGTATATCACTATATTTCCACCCGTCCTTCGAGGGGGTCAAAAGAGCATTAGAGTCGCCTGCAGTTGCCAATCTAAGTTTCTTGGAAGAAACGCGCTGTAATATGGGCCACCAATACTTCCTAGGATAGGAGTCTAGGACCACAAAAGTGCTTGGGAGTTTGAACGATTGTAGAAAACGGAGAACTGGGCCTATAAGTACCTCTGGCGGAAAAACATAGGGGCAAGCCAACTCTGTTGGGAATAGAGTGAGGTCTTGTGCAAACAGATTGGTACCAAGAGAACCTGCAGTTGGATATGGTGAAAAGTGCGGGAGAGCTTTTCCTCTTCTGTCTGTCATGGCATTGGTGTCAAGGGCCATAAGGTCGCAAGTATGACCGTGAGTACCCCCAAATTCGTGCTGAATCTTCGCCCACAACTCCGGCGAGATTGTGCGGTCAACTAAAGAGAGTCTTCTAGAAGGCGAATCAGCTGGGTTAAGATGAGTGGGAACGTATGTCATATGTAAAGTAATATTCAGCTGCATAGTTGAGAAGAAGATCTTCTTGATTACATTAGTAAGGGACGCGCTTCTGGCACCCTTATTATTCCATGCGTGCATTACCACCTTGTTGTCAATGAAGACATCAACCCGAGAATCTCTCAAAAACTCCTTAAAGGCATGTAAACTGTTATCTACTGCTAGGGCTTCCCTTGTAGCTATATTGAGTGACTTCTCTTCCTTCGACCAATAATCGGCTGTCTCCTGTTTCACCGGAGAAGAAATGATGCCTGCCCAGCCTGTTTGTGAGGCGTCAGTTGTGATCGTGACTTGACTATGTCTCTCGTCCCTCCAGCGTATGGGATCGTCCCATTGTTCTAGGAACAACCAGTGCTCTATCTCCTTGCGCAAAGCTCCGCGTACACAAATAGGCCTAGAATTGCGCACACCTGTGGAGATTGCTCGGCTCATCTCTCGAGTAAACAAGCAAGCAGCCGGGACCACAAGTGAAAATGAAAGGCATTTACCGATCAACCTTTGCAGTGTTTTGATAGATATGGTGTTGCGCATGAGCGTTTCCTTCACTAATTCCAGAAATTTCTCTTTTTTCGCTGGTACTAGAGCAAACACTTCTCTATTTGAGTCTATTAGGAACCCCAAGTATTTGACTATTGTTTGTGGCGTTAATATCGATTTACCCAGGCCAAGGAAGTATCCAAGACGTACCAGGTGATACATAGTTAAGAACAAAGCTGATTTCGCCGCCGCATAGTTCCGCTCATCGTTGGTTTCAAGGTTAGCATACTGGCCCTTGTTTAAAGAGACCTGTAATTGGCCGTTGTGTCTGTCATCTATGTAGAGCAGACAGGGAATCCCCTGGGTACGTAGGAAATTTGATGCCATAAGACCGGTCGAATGGTATGCATATGCAGAAATTTTCCAGCCAAAAGGAATTGTGTTGTACGTAAAGAACCAGCCCCCCCATTGTATTCCAAAGAAAGTGCGACTCTCTTCTGTTAACAAAAGGTGGTCATATCCAGATTTATCATCCAGGACAGTCTGGTAGGAATCTTTTAACACATAGCGTGGTAAGTCTGTTACTCTGTCTAAAGAGAATGGTTTATCTATCATCCAGAGGTTTAAATATCTAGCATCGTGACAGAGCCTTGGCTTTGTTGGTTCAACGGTTAATGGAAGTACTATATATGGCGGGGGTACAATCCCGACTTTACCCACAAGAGAGATGGCGCCAGATTGCAGACGATCCAGTAGCGTTTTCCTTATAAAATCTCCAAAGTTCTCACATGAAGCGTTATTCCTGAATACTCTCGGAGGAGGTCTAGGCGAGTCGTAGTGCATTCCTTTAAAGCTTCCTTTAAAATGCGTAAAGTATGGAAATATGGATACCTTTTCTGTAATCCATTTCAAAACCTCTTCCTGGTTGGGTGCGGGTGCTATGTTAGCCATTTCCTGCCATCTTCTACTATGTCTGTGCAACTCTCCTGCTATGAAGTAATCTGGGTCTCTAAGAACTAGATTTGCAGGATCTCCTATAATTTCCCCCTCTCTCACTAGGTGGATTGTGCTGTCATAAACGTCGTTGGCCGTCCTACCGTCACTGACAGATACGGGGTTTCCTTGAAGATTTACCCAACGGACATATTTTCTTCTCTCATAGCCCTCGTCGATGAGTTTATCAAATTCCATAGATTTCTCCCATGACCAAAATTGTGACTAAGAAACAAAAAGTGTAACGACATGTAAGAAAACTCAGTAAAACCCCGTAAGAGTCAGCAGACAGAGGACGGTTTTGACACAGCACGAAGCCGAGAGGGTGTTAAGGTACCCGTTTTCAAAACCTTCCACATCCGTTGACCCAACAAGGATTATCATTGGTCTGAGCACGTACGTAATATAATATATTTGTATGGAAATTTTTCTTGCATGCTCGGATTCTATTCTTGTAATTAAAACTAAGGGACTAATATATGCTATAATATTTCGGTTTTAGCATGACATATTGAAACTGTTACTGTTATTCAGTTAAAGGTACTTTCACGCATTCGACCTAGAGCTCGAGGCGTTCTGAGGGTGTGAGTGACCATTGAAACTAATCCAACGTCAGTAAAAAGTATTCTCGTTTCTGTTTTTTTTATTTTTTTATTTATTTATTTATTTATTTAGAAGTTACAATCTATGCTTCATTGTTTGGCTTTTAGGACACTATCCACTTGCAAGATTATTATTTAGCTGTTACTGCTTGAACTACTTCTTTCGTTCCCGCGACCCCTAGTGTTGGGTTGTCTTGGCCTTGGCCCAGGGCTCCTTCTAAAGCAGCGGGCAGCAATATGCCCGTACTTCCCGCATGCATAACATTGTGGACTGGGGCTTCTCCATCCACGACCCCTGTATGAGTTGTAAGGCTCCCACTGGTTACGTTGCCAGTATGCCGGCCTTGGACCCCACGCTGCTGGCCCCCAGGGGGCATTTCTTCCGCCTGCCGCCTTTTCCACCTTTGCTACTGCCTCGTAAACTGTAGTGTGGTCCTTACTACCCAATAGTCGCATCACCAAGGATCTAAAATGTTCCTTAGGTAGGTCAATCTTTCCTCTTGCCGTCTGGAATACTAATCGATAGTACTCTTTTTTCTCGTCCTGGTTATCCCTGGCGGTATTCTGCAGGGTTTCCAACAAATCAATGGCCTCATACTTGTTGAACTCAGATACTGGACGGGCTGAGTAATCCATTATCCGCTTCACTACACCCTTAACTGTCAACTTTGTGAGCTCCGCCACTGATTTTTCAAGGCTAGGCTTCCCAAACCTTTGACGAGTGCCTGAAATAAAAGACACCCTTTTATAAGATTCTTTGTAAGATAATTAGTTCTTACAAATTGTAGTTCAATTACATCCTTTAATCATATACTGCCATTTATTACTTTATATCTTATTTCAAGTCTTACGTTTGTTTCTGTGTTGTCATAATTTAATTCCATTTCGATTTATTTAGTTATTTTGCTAGGATAACTTATTTTGATCTATTAAATTTATAGACTTATACTTATATGATAAATCTTATTTCATTTCCATATTATCAATTTCAACGGTACATTTTTTGTTTGTTTGTTTGTTTTTTTTTTTTTTTTTTTTTTGTTTTTTGTTGTTTTTTTTTGTTTTTTTTTTATTTTTTGTTTTTTTTTTTTGTTTTTTTTTTTTGTTTTTTTTTTGTTTTTTTTTTTTTTACTTCATTTCGTTCTCTTTTCATTTCAATTCTATATCTGATATTTCATTTTATATAATCTATATTTTACTTTCCGCTTTTTCTTCTATATTTCCTTTCTATGTCTCTCATTTAATTTTCATATTTTCCTTTCATATACTTAATTCATCTCCAAATATTTCGTTTCCTTTTCACATAATTCATTTTCTTTTCATATATTAAATTTCATTTCGACATATTCCATTCCATTTCATATAATTCCATTCCATAGATTTCATTTCTTTTTATCCAACTTATTTTCATATATTCGTCTCGTTTCAAATATTTCATTCCATTTCCATATATTCTACTTTCTTTTCATACATTTCATTTCCATATATTTCATTTCCTTTTCAAGTATTTTATTTCCATATATTTTATTTCCTTTTCATATATTTCATTTCCTTTCCATAAATTTCATTTTTATATATTTCATTTCCATATATTTCCTTTTCATATATTTCATTTCCATATATTTCATTTTCATATATTTCATTTCCTTTTCATATATTTCATTTCCTTTTCATATATTTCATATATTTCCTTCTTCATATATTTCATTTCCTTTTCATATATTTCATTTTCATTTTCATTTCATTTCCATATTCTTCATTTCCATATACTTCATTTCCATATATTTCATTTCCTTTTCATATATTTCATATCCTTTTCTTATATTTCCTTTATATATATATTTCATTTATTTTTTTTTTTTATTATTTTTATTTTTTATATATTTCATTTCCTTTTCATATATTTCCTTTTCATATATTTCATTTCCATATATTTCCTTTTCATATATTTCATTTCCATATATTTCCTTTTCATATTTCATCTCCATATATTTCCTTTTCATATATTTCATTTCCATATATTTCCTTTTCATATATTTCATTTCCATATGTTTCATTTCCATATATTTCCTTTTCATGTATTTCATTTCCTTTTCATATATTTCCTTTTTTATATATTTCATTTCCTTTTCATATATTTCATTTCGTTTCCATATACTTCATTTTCATATTTCCTTTCCATATATTTCCTTTTCATATATTTCATATCCATGTATTTCCTTTTCATATATTTCATATCCATATATTCATCTCTTTTCCATATATATTTCATTTCCTTTTAAATATTTAAATTCCACGTATTTGATTTTTTGTATATGCAATATAAATGTGTTTAAAACATATATTTTATCTGCATATAACTATGCTAAAACATGAATAAGTGCGCGAAGAATAAGACTAAACAAAAGAGCACTTAACGCCACGCCCGTCTTTGCCTAGTAGCGCATATTTAACGTATCATGGGAATAGAATTGCTCAATATACCGCGTGACTAGAATAGCTTGAAAAATATAGCACATGCATGAACAAATATGTATTTATAAAGGACTTGTATGTAAAATAAGCCTAAAATACTAATTTTATAACCCCCTGTATAAAAACGTATATATACAACCATGAGTTTGGGTATCTAGAATAATACTGAACGCACATGTACGAGAATAGTACGGTCTAAACATACAAATACTATAAATGCAAATATGGACGCTAAGCGAAATGTGTAGAATAAAACAAGAGACAATGCTTTTTATATGCAAATGAAAACGATAAAGAAAGACTGCACAGAGAAAATACCGTCCCGAAATATAGCAAAATTTTAAAGGGCTAACCTGCCACACATAGAGACACAATAATTATAAAACTAGCGTCAAAGCAGATAAAGTTATATACCTCAAGTCGTTCTTGTTGAGATGGCACTTGTTCGACAACATTAGCATTAACCTCTCCGGCCTGTGAATCCGGTGCAGCATTTTGAACGGGAGCTACGGGAGCGTTGACTCCGTTATTCAAGTTATCGACAGCAGGTGCTGGATATTGGACGTTGTTGTTCGCCATAGCGCTGTAACGTTGACTGGTCAAGTAGTTGAGCCGAAGTGCATAATTTATTCATAGTCATAGTCTTATATACGCTGCTTTAATTTATGCAGCGTGAATAGTGCTGTAGCTTTGATAACATTTTTTATAGACATTTGGACTACAAGAATTAACAAAGAGGTCCATAATTATTTATAGTTGTTTAAACTTCGCAATTTATAGTACATGAATAAATGCTAAAAAAATGATTTAAAAAAATTCACATTTTAGTGAATTAGCCTGTGCAAGCATATCTTTTTGCTGATATTTAATGCTGAGGTTATATCGTATCTTGTGTTTAAAAAGATTGATGAGACGAACCGAGCGACCAACGCCATCCAAATTTTACAGTCAGATAGATAAACATATTAGCTAATATAAAAATTAGGTAAACCTAACAGCGGAGCTCCGATTTATAAATAGGATTGTTATAGACAATGGAATGCTCATTCATTCATTCATTCATTCATTGACTATCTTTTATTAAAATTGTTGATCAATGCAGAATTAATCAAAAATGACTATAGATGAAATAGCAAACAAATAAATGAATTAATTGATTAATCTATTCAAACAACCATCAAAAGAAAATAATATAATAAAAAATGAGCAATTCAAATGGTTAAATGAATGAGTGAGTGATTAAGAAGATCGATTGAAGTCTTCAAAGCTTTATGCACGCGACAACATTTTACGCAAGAAATGTGCACAAAAACTCGAAAAATATCCGACCGTATTTTTGACAGTGGCTTCCCTAGCTTTTTGTTGTTATCCATGGTAAAAATAGCACTTGTCAATTAAAATTGATTATCCAATGAGAAGTTAGAAGAGCATTAACATGGCTTTTTGAGTTGTAAACAAATTCCCGCATACTGTTCGCTTTATCACGCTCTCTTTTAGGTTAACAAAATGTAATAAAAATCGAAAAAACTTCAATTTTCTCATGAAAGGTATGATGAACAAATTATTGGTAATCTATCTGTGCATTTTTTAAAAATAGCTAGACAACTAATATCCTATATTTATCCTATTTGCTTACTTATGAACTTTTATTTCAAGATTAACTTTTCAAAACAAAAACATAACAAATCAAAGAATTACAAGAATCATCGATGCCGATGGAGAAATAGCTTGATTTCATATGGATATTAAAAAAAAAATTAAAGGAAGATCGGCAAAAAATGTTAACATACCTTAGCCGTATGTTGAGGAGGATAAAAAAGTGACTTTCAATAAACTTTTCCTCAAATCCGAGAATCAACCGGCGTCACGTTTCTAGTCCTGAACTGTCACTTTTCCAGTCTGAAATTTTCTTCCTCAGTTCTGATTGCATAATGGCTTGTTCACACCGCCTCTAAAAAGTTCACACGTACACAGTTAAACAGAACGGAGTAGTATGGCTAGCTTGTGTTGCTCGATCACCCACCATTGTGCCAAATTTGCATGCATTTCGATCCACTCCCTGAACTGGCAGTCCTACTTAGTTGACAAACATCTTGTGTGAAAAGTTATTTTTTGTTGTGAATAGCTGATAAATCTGCATTGATCCGTGTTATGAATTACCCGTAAGAATTGATGAATGAACAGATTGAACTGGCATCTTCGTGATCGCGTTTTCTTCTTGCATTTCACCTCTTTTGAATTGCTGCAAATGCACAATTGTTTTGTTTTTGTTTTTATGAATTTTTGGTCACCGTTGATTTTACTTTTAAGAGTAAATTAGTCGATAAGTAATGATTGAAAAAGGCCACGAAGAATCCACGAACTCGAAGCCCTTCTTTACCATCTTGCACTGACTTGTCAAATAAACTCTTCCAGAAAATATAAAATGTAAAATCTCCATCTTTGAATGACTTTTAAGTACCAAAGAAAATTTTATCAGCTCATCATGACTTCACATTTGAATAGTTAAAAACATCGGCACGAGACTTTTCCCGCTTTCTCAGTGAAAATATTTTGAAGTTTTTCTTCGGTAAGTAGCTTTTTTCCCCCTTTTTCAAGTCGACCTCTTTGTTTCTCTTTCTCAGTCAAAACTCTTTGAGCCGCAGCCTAGCTTAACCATTTTCTTCCTCGTTGCCCATTGTAAAAATACTTTTTCTACAAACTTTTCCGTAAATATAAACTGAAAAAAATTTATTCACTAAAAAAAACTGGTCAGCGACCTTGCCCTGTAGTACACGGACGTACGGCGTACGTATTTTCGAAATCCGGGCTTCCTGTGGTCGATTTCAAATGAGCTCGATGGTTTACCATATTTTCTAAATTATGGTGCTCCGCTTGCGCGGGCCTTCGGCCCGCGCGGAGCTCCGCTATAAAACCTCCTATTTTGAACGAACAAAACAACAGTGTTCCATAGTAAGGACCATTTGCTTGTGCAAAATTGTATCGTCAGATCGACGGCCGCCATCAATATTCAGGCACAAGAAATTACTTTTAGAAACGTTTTATGTGTTATCCAAACAAAAAAACATTAAATACGCTATTACCAGTATGTGCTTTAATAGTTTCGAGACATATTTCATCCAAAACTGCAAAGAAAGTGTAGTAAATCGCAAAAATTGCAACAAAATATGGAAGCCTTCGTTGCCGCCATATGAAAAACTCAGTGAAGCGTGCGGTGGTAGCGATGAATAAATGTTGGTTGTTCTGTAAAATTGGTATAATGCAATTAGATCTATGGTTATTATTATTATTTTTTTCAAAATGCTTCATAAACGGGCCTCATCTTTTTTATGACTGTTCTTTTTACAAATCATTTTGGATTGAATTTCAAACCCTTTGGGAAACACGAGAAAAAAAGGTTATTTCACTTCCAAAGCAAGAAATTATAATAGGAATTGACGGTACCTCTAGCAACAGTGAACTCCTCAATTATTTTATTTTATTGCGGAAAAATATTTATGTGGAGTTTTGAATGTAAACAATATTTTTTTCCAAAAAATGACCAACTTTTGAAAAAATCCAAAATCCCAGAAAACATTGTGAATTTAAATAACATGTTAGGTGAAAAAGGGAATAAATAAAAAGACTTCACAAGAAATAAAACAAAGAGAAACCAAAACCAAAAATAATGTTTTTGATAACGTAATTAGATATATTAAAGTGAAGCTCAAGTGAACTGAGATAGAGTAACAAGGCCGTTATCCTAATTTTGCGATATAATAAAAGGAATCAATAAAAATTATATTGACCTATCCATAATTTACTTTCTTCTCTTCGACATAATAATGGCAGTCATTGGTCATACAGCTATTCTTGAAACGGTTGAACAGTTGAAATACTGATTTAGCGAGAAACAATGTCATTTCCATATCTCCAGTTTTCATAAGGTTAGACGTGAAACAATGATACAAAGCTGCACATATTATAAAGCAACTACAAGTAATGTTATTTTGCACATTTTCAGTCATCATTTCTTGAAAAAAAAAATTTAGATTTTCAATTGACTTTGCGATTGACAAACATTTCAAGAATAGCTGTATTTTTAATTTTTACTCCATGAAAAACATTTTTAACTTGTTTGCACAAATCTCTTAAGTTTGTGTTAGAAATTGAAAATTATTACTGGGATTCCAGTGCAAACTAGTATTGCATCTATTATTGAGCAGTTCTGTTTGAAATTTGTTTTGATTCATTCAAAGCAATAATTTAAATGCAATATATTTATTGAACAGTCCATACAACAAAGGAAACAGTGGTGGTGCTTTATTGTTTTCCTCTCATATTTCACGTTCAAACAACAATTTGAACATGTTACATTTTTTTATTTTATTTTTGTGCAATTTGAACAAAATCTTTTTTTTTTAACAAATCGAACCGAGATCAGTTAGGGTAGTTATATAAAACAATAAAAATATTCTAGTCATATTAAATAAGATTAATAATGGTAATTGAACTGAGTTGAGTGCAATTTGGTCTGAAATCGAACGAGTGAAAAACTAAATCACACGACCGCGTAGCGGGAGTGCGATTTGTTTTCGCAAGTTCGATTTCAGACCAAAACTGCACGACACGAAGTTCAATTACCACTTTATTATATTCATTTTGAAATCACGGTATTCAACCAAAAAGGAGTGAAAGTGAATTAAAAAAATATTGAAACAATAAAAACTAAAAAGCAATGAAATGAGTAAATTGAATTTTATTTAGAAAACAAATGATGTTTTTTCTAGCGGAAACGGAAATGTTTCTACAACTTGTCAATCATAAATAACAATGAAATGTACATGTCATGTGACACCTGACAGACCAGAATACTCTATCGAGCACAAATTTGCAAAGTGATCAGTAGGTTTACAGAGTTTATAGTTCTTAATGCATTGAAAAGTCAATGAAAAATAGTTCAATCTTCTTCATCTGACTCGAGAATGAAAGCTCTTCGTCTTTTAGTTGGTTTGGCACTATTATCTGGTACACCCTGGTTCGATTAGCTGTAGAAATTACAGTTCGTGTAAGTGCAGTTTGATGAAGGGCCAGCTAGTTGTGGAAATCCAAATGATGGCTGATAATGGCTCAAGTTGGACTGTACATGTGGCAGGACATTGAACGACTGTGGATAAATTATTGGATAAATTGTGTTGTGTTGTTGACTACAAACTGGAAGTGCAGCTAGAGGAGGTCGCTGGATAGAACGAACTTGGCTCGTTTGTTTTTCGGACGTTTTTTTCGGTTTGTTTGTTTGACTCAAAATCCTCTGATGATATGAGAAATATTTTTTCTTTGATTCTCATCGATGTGGTCGTAATCATCAAGTGAACTTTCACGAGCATGGCCAGTAATTTGGCATATGACGTTTCGCAGCTGTCCTGGCTGCTTTTTTCAACTTAGCAACAAGGGTGCTGTGGTTAGTGCTCGGCCAGATTTTTAAAGTTGACATTAGTTAGAGCTCTTCCATTAAAGTCTCCAAGCTATCCTTTCTCCCATAGTGCAGACTCGTGTAATGGCTCCAGTGGATGAGACTTATTTGGTCTTTTGCCTTGTTCTCGTAGTTGCACTGCCTTTGCGTCCAGAACTTTCTGCGAGTTGAGAAACTCTCGCGAGCGAGTGATGCTGTATTTATAGCCATTTTCTTTGGGGTACCTTTCGATTCCACTCTGCATTATTCTGAGCGAATCTGGCTCGTTATCATCACCATTCTGGCGTTTCACCTCGGCATAAAATTGTGTGAGTAATTCGTCAAGCTCTTCCGGTTTCATGGTTACAACTTAATGCTTACGCTTCCAAGATGGCGGGGCAATCATCAGGTATTGAAAACGTTCATCCATTGTTTTGTCGAGCGTGAGGTATCTTTGTTTGCAGCTGATGACTTTAGTGCTTCTATTTCATCTCTTGACATTAATGGAAATCTGGATTCATCTACAAATTGAGTAGTTGTTGCTGTTTTGTTAGCTACATTGTCGGCTACTTTGTCGGCTACTTGTACGACGCTGGAGACAGTGGACTCAGGAACTTGTGGAACTTGTGAACTCACTTCAAACGAAGGGAAATCGAGGAGAAATATGCTTTCATCATCATCATCATCAGTTAAAAAAATCAAAGAAGCTGAATTCATCCATTATAGAGGTAAAATAACAAAACAATGGACAAAACATTTTCACCTCAATAACAAAATCACAAAAAACACTGATTTTTTTGTAGTGATGATGATGTCAGCATTTTTTTTCCAGTGATACTATTGGCTGGTTAGGTTTTGTGTTTTGATGTGATTGGTCAATTTAAAACTCATGCTTTAAATTGATTGGTTGTTTAAGAATGCGATTTATGAACCTACAGGATGCGATTCGTGATTAAATCGCACTGTTTACAACCAATCACATTGCTCCATTTGTGAGTGATTTCAAAATGGATATAATAATGATAAATATTATTTAATACAAATCGAACGATTATCATTCTTTTTTAGTTTGTTCTTTATAATCCGTTTATCAAGTAGAGTGCAAATAATATACGCCTGAAATAGATAGCTAACTAACTAATTCCCAATTAGGTACAATTAGGTGATATTTGTTGCCTAAGTTTAATCAGTTAATAAATAGGCGAGCCTTGACGAGCATAGGCAAGTGATGGTCCGCTTTCTAGAGCGTATTCTGGACTGTTGAGACCGTTAAAGACATATAACAATGCCCACAAAGATTGAAACAGTATTTTATTATGGATGGCCTTTCAAGTCTCAATTGATCTACATGTTAGAAACCACGTTCATTTGCGTACTCAGTCGTTGATCTAGCAAAAGCTCTCAAAAGCTAGTACAACTCAGTCATGCCTCACTGAATTCCTCGGTCTTGTCTAATTAAGCACTAACTATCGCCTATTTAATACTATCTGTTGCACGGGTATATTATTTGCACTCTACTTCCATCTTTTCTTCCTTTAGTTTATTCAATTGTTCCCTCATTTTTTTTTCCGGTTACTTCTCGGCCAAGTCTTCTCTGCAGTATGGTGGCCTATCGTTCACATAGTAAATATAATATTAATATAAATTTATATGTAAAATGAAATACTTCTGGAAAAAGAAAATAAATGCATATATAAGATGAAAAAAAATAAAACATAAATAAATCGGAAAAAAATACAAACCGAAACATGAAAAAATACAAAGGAAAAAGATTAAGTATATTATATCATATATATTATCAATTATTATCAAATTATTATAAACGATTAGAAAATGAAAAATAAATCAAAATAAAATAGATTGAAAAAAATCAAACGAAAAAAAAAACTATAAAGAAAAATTAAAATTAAATTAAGCATACAAGTACCAATTATCATTTACGTCCAACATTTCCGTACATCTTGATCAACAAACCACAGAACGTCGTTCACTAGGTACGTGGCACACCAAGGTTATGCTGTTCTATTATCTTTGTGTGCATGCCGCGATAAGCAATCAACTGTCCCGTGGTTCTTCCATTTCTTGGTGTGTTCCGTGAGCAAGTAGTATCTTTGTTCCCGGGTTTCGCTCCCGTATTTTGCTCCCTAATATTAAAGGAGTTTGTCCCTGAGACCCTTTCATGCAGCTGCTTAATTTGTTCCAGCTGTTTTGCTTGCACCCTCAAAGATCAAAACCAGGGAGCAAAAGTTTTAACTTATTTTTGCGGGTGAAATCGTTGCCACACACGAGGGAGCTTCCTGCGGGAGCGTGTTGCGCGAGCAAGCTCTCTCGTAGGTCCTCGTACGTACCGCTGTGGAAAAACGTAGCACTATACGTAGCTCTGATTCAAATCGTTCATCACCTTCTCAGTCAGTGTTCGGTTTTCCTGATGTTTGACGAACGCAAAACTCTAGGCCGCCGAAATCTCATGTTCAATATGGCACAGAATACGTGTTTACATGGGAAAGTCAACGTTTTGTTTTTCAAAATGCATTTTCATTTTATTTTATTTTTATTGTCGGTTTTTTATGTTCTTTTCTATTTGTATTTTTTTTAATTTTTCATATAAAGTGTATAACTCACACCTATACCTAAATATATCCCTGCGAGATATGGATGACTTTGGGTGGATTTCTTTAGTAACCTGGTTCTAGTACAACTTATAATTATCAAAGATTCGACAATAGTCCAACTACAATTTTAACGTTTATATATACTTCCATGGTTTTATTTGTCCCTTTGTTACACATGAAAAGCACGCTATATTGATAGATATTTACGCTATTTTACCTGTTAGAAAGAAAAACGTGGAACATTTGTATAAATGGCACTTGAGTATCACATAACAAGCATCGCCGTGCTGTTAGATTTTGACGTCGTCGCAATCCATCTTTTCCATTATGCGTGACTCATGTATGGATTTTTAGCTTTAACGTGATTAGGGAAGCTGTCCATTTCTTCAATACAATTATACTTATTAATAACGGAATAAGAGAAAATATTTCAGTATTTTAACTTATTCAGGAAATGGCAAAAGAACTCCATGTGTCAATTATTCTATCGGCTAAGAGTAACACGTATCACAAATATCAATGTTATTTAAGTCTTAGTTCAACCTAATTTTCTAATCTAATTTTCGAAAAAAAACTATTTTTTTCGTCTTAGTTCTTTGTTTTTCCACATGGAAGGGGCTGACTTGACATCCAAATCACCCTACCCCCCCCCCCCCCTTCCCACACACACACACCCCCCAGATCATAAGTTGACATGGTTTTTTAATGCTTTGTTTCGAGTTATAGAACCTTAAATATACACCTATATTTCAAAAAAACGTTTAGGATGATTACAAATGTCGAATAATAAGTATTTATTAGGCTATATATAGCGATGAAAGACAAAAGAATTACCAATAGCTAGACCAGCAAGGCTATGCTGCTAGATTGTGACGTCGTCGCAATCTTGTCCATTATTCGCGCATGAATATTTAATTTCAACGTGATTAAGAAAGTCAGAGAATTTTTCATATTCAATATTACCTTAATTTTTGAATTTTACGTAGTTCATAAAAATGGGGGAACAAAACTTTGTGTATATTCGTATACTAAGTAACGTGTTTTGCGAGGTGGCATAAAGGATCCTGAGCAGTATGTAAAAATAGTACTACTTGTTTACTGAAAACCAATCTAATCAATTAAAAAGCAATTAAACTGACAACCATTCAGTAGTTACTTGTTTTAACATGTTAAACTATACTAACTACACACCGCAATAGACAGAGTACTTCTCAGTTATTGTTGTTGTATATTAAACCTTTCAAACTGTGAGTTGAACAGTTCACTTGGTGCTTGTTAACAAGAAATCACAGAAAGTCAGTTGTAAGACAGTGAATACAATCATGAATATGACTGTAGTGTTGCTGTTGCTGGTTATGGTAGTTTCTGCGACTATGGAAAAGACGTTTTCTCAAGGTTTGACAATATGATTAGAATTTAGTCGAAAACTGTATGTATGAATGTACTAGATTGTCTGTTTTCTTTTCTCTTGAACTTAGTTTTCCTTTTTCCTGCTTGTTATCTCGTTTATTTCCTTTTCTGTATATAAATTCGTTTGTATTCTTTATCTTACTTTTTATCGACGTCCTAGATTGCTCTTCTCTTGCCTTTCTTCTGTTCTGTTTTGTTCTCTTCTGTTCTGTTCTGTTCTCTTCTATTCTCTTCTGTACTCTTCTGTTCACTTCTGTTCTCTTCTGTTCTCTTCTCTTCTGTACTCTTCTGTACTCTTCTGTTCTCTTCTGTTCTCTTCTGTTCTCTTCTGTTCTCTTCTGTTCTCTTCTGTTCTCTTCTGTTCTCTTCTGTTCTCTTCTGTTCTCTTCTGTTCTCTTCTGTTCTCTTCTGTTCTCTTCTGTTCTCTTCTGTTCTCTTCTGTTCTCTTCTGTTCTCTTCTGCTCTCTTCTGTTCTCTTCTGTTCTCTTCTGTTCTCTTCTGCTCTCTTCTGCTCTCTTCTGTTCTCTTCTGTTCTCTTCTGTTCTCTTCTCTTCTGTACTCTTCTGTACTCTTCTGTTCTCTTCTGTTCTCTTCTGTTCTCTTCTGTTCTCTTCTGTTCTCTTCTGTTCTCTTCTGTTCTCTTCTGTTCTCTTCTGTTCTCTTCTGTTCTCTTCTGTTCTCTTCTGTTCTCTTCTGTTCTCTTCTGTTCTCTTCTGTTCTCTTCTGTTCTCTTCTGTTCTCTTCTGTTCTCTTCTGTTCTCTTCTGTTCTCTTCTGTTCTCTTCTGTTCTCTTCTGTTCTCTTCTGTTCTCTTCTGTTCTCTTCTGTTCTCTTCTGTTCTCTTCTGTTCTCTTCTGTTCTCTTCTGTTCTCTTCTGTTCTCTTCTGCTCTCTTCTGCTCTCTTCTGTTCTTTTCTGTTCTTTTCTGTTCTCTTCTGTTCTCTTCTGTTCTCAGCTGTTCACTCCTGTTCTCTTCTATTCTCTCTCTTCGAGCAGCTGTAATGTAAAGGTTTAATAGCAACGGCAACAAACTTGCACAAAACTACTTGGTACATGTTATCCCAGTAAATGTTCCCTATTAGAGCGTTCATAAAAATCATGTTTTTCCCTCACACTGAATAAAGATTCTATCTAGAGTTGTTGACCCATGACAATCATTTGATTATAGACATTATAAAATCAATCAACATTGCTGGGGTAGGCGAGGGCAAACTAAAAAAATCACAAAGTGCACATAAAAACGCAAAATGAACCAAGAGTTTTATCCAAATTTGTAAGTGTAAATATTGCTCTTCCGATTTCAATTCATTATTTATTTATATTTCAAATCTACAATATCAGTATATTTTAAAATTAGATAGCGTAAAAATATATTTACATAGCGTGATTTTTAACAAAGTAGAGTCGTTTGCAAAAGACCATGAAACAAAGCGAATACACCAAAAACACAAAAAAAATCAAAAGAAAAGTGATCAGTAAAGCTTGATAAAGTGCAATACGCTAAAGGGCACTTCATAATAGGTTTTTGACTGCGCTTTGATTGATTGCTCTTCTCTTACATTCTTTTGCCATTCTTTTGCCATTTTGCAATTTTCTCTTCTCTTCTCTTCTCTTCTCTTCTCTTCTCTTCTCTTCTCTTCTCTTCTCTTCTCTTCTCTTCTCTTCTCTTCTCTTCTCTTCTCTTCTCTTCTCTTCTCTTCTCTTCTCTTCTCTTCTCTTCTCTTCTTAAATAAATAATATCTACTCAAATGAAGTTAATTGAATATTGAAATATTAATATAATAATTTAACTTTATATATTTATTTTGTAAATTACTTAAAAAAGACTTCTTTACTCTTCCTCCAGTTCTTTTATTGTTTTTTCTTCAGTTCTCTTTAGTTCTTACTGTCGTGTTATTATCTGTGTTCTTCCTATAGATAAACGTGGTTCTAACCCAAAGGATGTTCTCAGCAACTTCAGTTGTCGTTATTTGAAAATCAAAGGATACTTGAACAGCAACGATAAGCTGAAGAATCTCTGCTACAAGACTTACCGTAAGTATTCACTTATGAATGAAATTTAAACATATTCCATACATACATTACTCGCTAGTTAGTCGTAGTTATTTGTTTCAGTCCTTGTATTGTTATTCCATTTTCCCAGATAACAATAGACCACTGTGATAAGTACCACGTACGCATAATAAAAGTGACATTCTGTCAAGAGAAAGTAAATCAAGAGAACCGTAATGAGGGTTGCACACATCAGCATTCCCATTAAGCCTATATTTTAAAAAGCTCAGTTATTTTAAAAACGGGCCTTGATTAGCTGTTTTGCTCCAAAATATTATTTTTGTCTTTTTCAGGATTTTTTTACGATATAAAAACTTTAAGTTCGTTCGTGTGTATTGGATATACTTGTCGTCCAGAGCAGTTTGCTTTTGACTTCGATCAAGATTTCTGTGTCATTGTGTTACTGGGGAGGCATGTAACAAGTTAACAGGTTTAACACGTTTGAAACTGGTTTTCAGTCTTTGACGAAGGAGCATCTTTTGTGCATTCGTCGTTGTTTTTGCTATTATTTTGCCTCTAAACGCTTCTGGAAGAGCATTATTAAGGTTACAGTAAACCTTCGCGGGGTGTCTCGGGGACAAAATCATTAGCGCGTCAGATTTTATGATATCACAACGATTTATACATCATTATAAAGGTAAATAGCCATAGAATACGTCTGTGTAATTTGTTTTATTAAAAGTTTCGTGTATGAGGAGATTCGACGCTTTTAATTCAAAATGACTGTCTTCGCTTCGGCGAATTGATCTAAAAAAGTTACGATCGTATTTCGATCTTTTCTGTCTAATATCAATTAACACATATGTGTCTACCAAACTGTGTGAGGCTTTGTCAATATTTTATCTAGTTTAGTTATAAATTAAAGTTGAAATAAAAAATGCAAATTTTGTTGTGAAATTGGAGACTCTTGGTCATAACTCTCGAACGGCGCTTTTATTCAAAAAAACGCTCACACAGTTTTATTTCTGATGAGTTAATAATGCTACAAATCAATAGTTCAAGTCTATTCGATAAAAACTTTTTCAGATCAATTCGCTCAAAGTTGTGTTATACGCGCTAAACTCGAGCCGAGATAAAACGCTTTGAAGTTGTGTAAACAAAAAGTCTATATGTGTCATCGGGGTCGCGAAAGGTAAATATCTCACGAAAGAAAATATATTTGAGAAAGGTTTTGATTCCATTCGAAAGTTTATTTGATGACTAAAATGTTTATGCGATAAAAAAAATTTAGCCAGATTTTACGTCTGAAGGTTTACTGTAACCTTAAGCTTTCTAGAAGTGATGAGCCTACTGTTTGCACTCGTGAATTCTTGTTACCGTTAAGCAAAACATCACTTCAAGACTGTTTTAGAGGCAAGTTCTCGTTCTAGCACAGCGTTTTTTTTTGTGTGTGCAAGTTTTGGCGATGGAAGAACACAACAATCATGATATTTCGGCAGAATTCCGAGGTAGCATTGACAGTGGTATTAGTTTGTTGAAACTCTTGTAGTACGAAATAGGCAAGTTCGTGGACCTATAGCGCTGTAACTTACTAGAATGAAATAGAACTTGAAAATCTTGCATAAGCCTTGTAAAAGGCCCGCGAATTTTAGCAGGTTATTAACTTTTTTTCTTGAAGGCAAATTTTTTAGATAAAAAAAATTGAGCTCCAAAATGTATGATTTTCAACATCTGAAAATAGCAACAACACATTATTTTATTGCATTTTAAAGTTTGAACTGTATGTTTTTGCGCGAATTGCTATTTTCTTCAAACTGAATGGTTCTTATAAGTTTCACATTTCTAGTGTTTGTTTTGAATGGAGATTGATGGCAAAAACAACTTGATTCAGAAAGATATGATTTTTTGAATTATTGTAATTGTCTTTGGTCGTATAATTCCCGATACGGAGCACACGAATTAGTCAGATTGACCAGAGAGGAAATAGACGAAATTTATGCTGGCGTTGAAGACGAAAAAGAAGAGCTCTTTTTCTCTTTTTCTTTTCATTGTAGTTAAATGCTCTGATGATATTTTTGTTTAGACTGTAACGATGTTCTATCGAAGCAAAGCTGCTCAGTGTTGAAGACAAGGAACGAGTGTTCAAAGAATTCCAAACTAAGTCAGCTGTACTGTCCTTTTACCTGCAACAAGTGTGGTGGAGGTAAGGAACTTTTTTCTCTACAGTTTAAAGCTAGCTCATTTAGCATTAATATCCATTGATTTCATAAGCTTGTGGACGCTGTTTTTGTGTTCATAATAAAGAAGGACAACTGAGATTCTTTATCATATATAGGCAGTTTATTATCATTCCATGGCATCAATATGGCAATAAAAAGAAATATTTTTTACGTGGAATGATGAAGCTCTCTCACGGAGGTTGTACATAATGAATTTCGCCTTTTCTTTGCTCTTTGTTTTAGTTATTTTTCCATTGCTTATCTATAGTACCAGGGTGTAAAACAAGCGTACCACTTGGAATGCAGAGCAAAGCCATCTCTGACTCACAGATAACCGCCTCAACGGTCTATGGCAAAAGCTACTCAACATCCAAAGCAAGACTTTACATGAATTCCAATGGATGGTTACCCAAGACAGCTAGAGCTGGAGATTGGCTACAAGTTGATCTCGGCAGAAGGGGCGTGGTCACTGGTATCGCGACACAAGGTCGTTCGAATTACGCGGAATGGACAAAGAGTTATACCCTAAAGTATAGCAACGATGGGAAAGTATTCCATAATTATCTTGCAGGTAGGTATTTTATTAGTACTAATGTTCAAGGTGGCCTTGGAAACAGTTGTAAATATAACTCTATAAATAAAATAAAAGTTCCTTTTCGTAATTTGCTATAAAAAATGTCTGCGCATGCAGACGCATGCGTTTTAATTTACAATTTTCAATATAAGTATTCGGATAATTTTAAATGGTGCGTGAACAATGTTATATCATTTAATATGTTTTTGAGGCAAAACAAAAATGCTTCCTTTAAATGCAGCAACTTTACAGAAATATGGCCTGAACACCTACCCCTATTTCATCTATTAACCCTCTCCCTTCCTTTCTGCACAAAAATGAATGAATGCACCCTGCTACTTTGATAGCCTTTGCTTATCAGAACACCAGCAAATAAGAATGACATTTTTAGTCTTTATTACATCAATTAATACAGCTACAACAAATCAGTAAAGTAAAATTAACAAATCGAACATAGATTTTCATTGTCTGTCTTGTTATTGATCATAGTTGACGTCAAAAAATATTCAAAACTCAAGTGGAACCATAAAACATTGGTTTAACGGCCAACAATAACGACAGTCGACACTCGCGAGTAGTCCGCCATTTTCGTTGCGGTTGCTATCATGTCAACGAATCGATCACTGTCCTTGCTTGAGAAATAAAAATCGATTTTTTTCTGTAAATTTTTCTTTCTTTCTTAGTGATTAAGTTAAAGCAAAAAATAATATTACTTTTTCGCTTCTTATCTGAGACAGATGACTCCTGACTTCAGTTTCTTCTTTCAAATCCATTTGACTCAGTTGAATGAATCATGGAGCGCCTTCAATTTTTTCGTATCGTGTCCTTTTCCTTTCGCGTATTTTTCTGAGTCTTCTTCCTTCTCTTAAATTTTCTTTTTATTATTCGCTAAAGTTTCTTTCGATTGTCTTTGTTGACTAGTTACTATCCGGCTTAGCGGTAAAATTTCTTCTACACTTGTCAGTGGCCACACTCTCAGCTCTTTGCTTTTCTTCGTTGAAAGTTCATCGTGTTTCTTTTTCTAGTCTTTGTTGCTGTTTTTTTACTCGGTCAAAACACTTTTAACAAGCGGCTTAGCTTTACCAGTTTCTTTCTTCTTGTCCATTGTAGAAATATTTTTTTAGTTTAAAACAGTGAAAAACAGTCTATTTAAGGTTTTTGTAAACTGAAAATAATTTGCTAAATACTTTTTTTGTGCATAGAGGACAGCAAATTTCCTAATGTCAGCACGCGTCTTCAACCAAGTTGTCAAAGTTTTGGAGCCAAAACTTTGGCTCACTAAAACTGGTCAGCAAATTTGCGCGTGAGTGTACACGGACGGACGTGCGCTGTACGTATTTTCGAAATCCGGGATTCCTGTGGTCGATTTCAAATGAGCTCGATGGTTTACCATATTTTCTTAATTATGGCGCTAAAATAAAATGATTGAATAAATTAAATCATCGATCTAAGAAATAAATCAAAAGAAAGTAATAAATCGGGAACAATATCGCACTAAAAATTATGCTTCTCTTTATTATCAGGCAAAGTCTTCCAGGGTAATTCTGATAAAAACACCGTGGTAAAACATACCATCTATCCTCCCATCTACGCTCGATACATCAGGGTCTATGTAAAAACCTTTAACGGCGTTCCAGCAATCAGAATGGAGCTTTATGGTTGCAAATAAGGTATGTATACATCTTGTTGCATCTGTCTTTTTCTGATTACCTTCACACGCTTATGTAAGCGGACTATAGGACTATATGTAGGATACTTAATGGCTTACAATTAGTGCTAATTTGTGTTGTGCCTTTGAATCAACCTGTGTGAATCACAAGATAGGTTAAGAGAAAATAACATGCATTTGCATAGGAAAACGTGCGAGTTCTTATTTATGAAACACATACACCTCAGTGCATAATTTCTCGATCGAAGTAAGCTGATCAAAAAATGTGACAAGATGCAAATATAATCTCACTGGCTCTATTAATTAATTAATTAATTAAATGGAATAGGATTTTAAGCGTTTTATTAGGGAAATTACAACATTTCTTTTACAAAAAGTGAAAACTTAGTTTCCAAAAACTGTATTATATATTTTGCGAAAAATTTTGCAAAAAAAAATTATTCCAAAGAAAGTTCCTCAAAATTGGGATTTCCTTCTCATTCTTCAACCAAGAGGCGGTAAAAAAAGTTTGAAGTTTATAAACTTAAAAGTGCTTTCGTTTTTGAAATACTCTTTTAATATTTTTTGCGTAGTTTTTGTTCAAGTTACTGTGAGCCATTTTGTTTTGAATTTATCGCTTTTCAATCGCTAATTTTCGTTATTATGACAGCTTAATTTCTACTCTACAGAGTATAAATTAATGACAGACTGCACTATCTTCGACCAATCAAAGTTGAGAAATCATGTACTGTGTATTATAAGATAGTTAACTTGCAGATTCATAGAAACTTCACACAATGAAACTGTAGTGAGAAGATCTTGTTCAATTAGTGTCTTTTTGTTGTGCTTGCGCGCACACCCCCTTTCTCATGACACAGTTTTCACAATATCTCTATCTATACCTTTATCTTCATCTGCTTTTTTAGAGTAAAGGATGACGTCACTTTTGTAGAATGTGCAACCTCTTATTAAACTTGATTTTCTGTTTTAAAATCGTTTCTAACGTACAAATATTTTTGTGCAGTTATGGTATAAATAGCTGTAAAAATAACTTCAATTTTTTCAGGTACGACAAAAAAGAAAGATCCCAGGACTACAAAAGAGTTACACTACTTATTCTAAGATTAATCAAAATTAATAAATAGCATTTATAAGGGATTAACTACTCTGAACTGTAATTTTTTTAACTTAAATTCAAATAAATAATTAATATCAATAAATAAAATACAGCATTGAAAATTGAGTTTATTTGTGTTTATTCAAAACAAGAACAATAGCATGCCACTCAAACATTTATAAGACTGCGCTTACTTCTAAGAATTTGAAAAGCTTCAGTCAACATACTTTGAATAGCTTTCTATGACGTTTTTACTGTGCAACAACTGAGATAAAAATAGGACTGAAAACGCTTCAATAAAACTCTAAAAAACGGCTTAAATAAATAACACGCTATGAATTGGTTTATTTAGAACTACAAGAAAATACATAAATATGATTGTTTGTTAAAATCGCCATTGCGGTCATCATCATTAATGGTCATTTATCTATCTTTAAAAAACGTATATAATGTGGGACGACTGTACACCTACATGCAGAGCTAGATTGTCCCACATTGATGATAAAATAACCTTGAATATAAGTTTATACATTGAGAAGTGATATCGCTACTATAAAACCCTTTTACTTTAATATTTTTTTAAATTTGAAAAGGTGTTCTAAAAATATCAGCAGTAAAGAAGTAGCTTTCATAAAACAAAATACAAAATATTCCTTATATTATGAATATAAAAATATATCAATAACGAGAAAAAAATCGGATCATGCCTCCAGACACATATAGAGCTGAAGCGTCGCATGGCGTCTTTGCAGCGCTTTCGTATAGGCCGAAGATTTCGACAACAGCCGCGCTATCCCTAACGGCAGACCGAGCTAACAAGGCTAACCTAGCGAACCAGGTCAGTGAGGGAGAAATAATTCCACGCCCCGCTTCACTGCGATCTACTAATTTTAAAAGTTTCAACACATCTTTTATACCTCTAAATATTTTACAGCCAATCCATGTGGGAAAGAAAGCTTTGTATTGCTTAGTAATGACAGGAACACACATGCGCAATGACAGTTGAAGCCCCACAAAAAGACAGTTAATAAAAGTAACCACAACAAAGACTGAACATACAAATAAACACAACATGTATACAAATGAACTAGCAATACTCAAATAAGTAAACAATACACAAATAGGTAAACCGGCAATACACAAATAAGTAATCAATACACAAATATGTAAACAATACACAAATAAGCTAAGTAAACAATACACAAATATGTAAACAATACACAAATGAGTAAACAATACACAAATGAGTAAACAATACACAAATCAGTAAACAATACACAAATAAGTAAACAGTTCACAAATCAATAAACAATACACAAATAATTAAACAACACACAAATAAGTAAACAACACACAAATAAGTAAACAATACCCATATAAGTAAACAATACACAAATAAGTAAACAATACACAAATAAGTAAACAATACACAAATAAGTAAACAATACACAAATAAGTAAACAATACACAAATAAGTAGACAATACACAAATCAGTAAACAATACACAAATCAGTAAACAATACACAAATAAGTAAACAATACACAAATAAGTAAACAATACACAAATAAATAAACAATACACAAATAAGTAAACAATACACAAATAAGTAAACAATACACAAATAAGTAAACAATACACAAATAAGTAAACAATACACAAATAAGAATGTTAATATGCAAAATAAATTGGTATTTTATAAAAACGATTTCTTAAAAACAACATTTGCTTTACACTGCTTCTCAATTACATGTGCAAAATGATGAAAAACTTCCCAACGAACTAAGTGTTTGGTGGATGTCAATCAAAGCGTTTCCATGGCTACTCCTTCATATATTAATCTGACTGAAGATAAAATTGGAATACCTGGTCTATAAACTAAGCATTAGAAAAGAATATTCGTGTTTCTATATACTCTGAAGAAACACTCGGGATTGTTGGGGGTATTGAATCACGAGCTAAAAGCGAGAAAGCCTTTCCGATATTTCCTTTGGGTTTTCACCTGCATGAAAGCATTGAATCGCTCGCCATCATAGATTGCTGGAATAAGCTTTAGTCATTTTAACTCATAATAGCTTTTATGTAGTTTACGTAGTTTATTAACTTTTTCCAACTAGTTCTGAAGCGGCGTGCAAAACAGTAAGAGTACCTTCGAATAATTGCCATGGAAACGCAATGATTGACATCCGCCAAAACCTAATTTGCTGGGAACCTAAATCATCATACGATAGTTTCTGCAGAGATAGTATGTAACAATAAAGTATTTGATCTTGGTGGTGTACTGTTTATAACACTTTGTAAAATGGGTATATTCCAATTAGATCTAAGTTCTTTTTGTCAAAAGGCGTCAAAAACGGGTCTCATCTTTGTTATGACTGTTCTTTTCCAAATTATTTGTATTTAAAATTCATAAATCTTTGGGAGTCACGAACAATTCACTACAAATACAAGAAATTATAATAGAAATTGACAATACATCTAACAACAGTGAACTCCTCAATTATTTTATTTTATTGCGGAAAAAAATATTTATATGGAGCTGTGAATATAAACAAATTTTTCCAAAAAGACCAACTTTTAAAATAAAACCAAAATCCCAGTAAACAATGTGAATTTAAATTAGGTGAAAAAGGTCAATAAAAATAGGCTTCACAAGAAATAAAACAAAGAGAAACCAAAAAAAATGTTTTTGATAGCGTAATTACATAACAAGTTGGTTATCCTAATTTTGCGATAAAATAAAATGAATCAATGAAAATTCTATTGACCTATCCATAATTACTTTGCAAAAGCTTTCTTCTCTTCGACATAATAATTGCAGTCATTGGTCATACAGCTATTCCTGAAACGGCTGTCCATTTGAAATACTGATTTAATAGCGAGTAACAATGTCATTTCCATATCTCAAGTTTAGACTTGAAACAACGATACAAAGCTGCACATATTATATAGCTACATGTTATGTTATTTTGTACATTTTAAGTCATTATTTCTTTAAAAAAACATGAGATATGCCATTGACTTTGCCATTGACAAACATTTCAAGAATAGCTGTACTTTTAGTTTTTACTCCATGAAAAACATGTTTAACTTGTTCACACAAATCTCTTAAATTTATGGGAGAAATTGAAAATTATTGACCATTGAAATGTTGAAAATTAACTAAATCACAACTGGAATTCCAGTGCGAACTAGAATTGTATCTATGTTTGAGCAGTTCTGTTTGAAATTTGGTTTTCATTTTAAGATATCATATAAATGCAAATATATTGATTGAACAGTCCATACAAAGGAAACAGTGGTCGTGATTCATTGTTTTCCTTTTTTACAAAAGAACATATTTCACGTTCAAACAACAATCTGAACATGTTAGAATTTTTTTTATTTTTGTGCAATTTGAACAAATTAAAATCTATTTTTTTTAACAAATCGAACCGAGATCAGTTAGGGTAGTTATATAAAACAATAAAAATATTCTAGTGATATTAAGTAAGATCATGATAAATATTATTTAATACAAATCGAACGATTATCATTCTTTTAAAGTTTGTTCTTTATAATCAGTTTATCAAGTAATGGTAATGGTAACCTTTATTTCAATACGAACATATCATCAGAGAACACTGGTTTACATGATAGTCGTTTGAAAATATGTACAGATATATATTAATATGAATATAAATATAATGAATTAATGCCTTTAAGGCTTTTGAAAAAAATATTTGTGGCGTTGTATTACATGTAGTTGAATTAATTAAAAAGCTTATAATAAATACAGTACTAATAAAGATCAGTGTCGGTACTTTTCAAGGCTTTTTTAAAAGAACTCAAGCTTTTCTTAGATTTTATTGCTTCCGGGAGGTCATTCCATATTTTTGCCCCGCGGAAGCTGAACCTATTTTTTTCCATATTCTGTGTTTATCCGTGGTGGAAAAAATTGTGTGATGAGCCTCGAAGATTGTATGAGCTTACATCAGGTACATTTTTAAACAATTCTTTCAAATAATTTGGGGTCATATTATTCACACATTTATACATAAGAGTTGCCACCAAGTAGAGTGCAAAAATTAAATATACGCCTGAAATAGATAGCTAACTAACTAATTCCCAATTAGGTACAATTAGGTGATATGTGTTGCCTAAGTTTAATCAGTTAATAGATAGGCGAGCCTTGACGAGTATATAGTGATGGTCCGCTTTCTAGAGCGTATTCTGGACTGTTGAGACATTATGTTAAAGACATATAACACTAAATAACTAAATAAATCATATCTACAACACATCCCTTGACAGGGTTTTTCAGTGCTGGTATACAATTATATTATTGTTAAGAATCCCAACTGGCTACGAGACAAACCAGTTGGCTATATACAATGTATATATGGGTTACGTGGTACACCAAGGTTATGCTGTTCTATTATCTTGCTCGTAAAACACGTTCATATGCAGCTGTTTTGCTCCACGAGCTTCGTCCCTCATATTAAACCAATTTGATGTGAAGGAGCAAAACCAGGAAGCAAAAGTTTTGTTTCGCAACAAATTTGGAAACGACAATAACACAATGTGTGAGTAACTAACGCGTTTAATTTTGTGAGATGGTATAGCCCTTTGACATACAGCATGTAAATTAATTAAAAACTTTTAGGTGTTTACAGAAAACCAACCTAACTAATTAAAAAGCAATTAAACACCCATTCGGTAGTTACTTGTTTTAACATGTTAAACTATTTTAACTACAGACCACAAATTAGAAACACTTCTCAATTATTGTGGTATTTAACCTTCAAAGCTGTGAGTTGAACAGTTCACTTGGTGTTTGTTAACAAGAAATCACAGAAAATCAGTTGTAAGACAGTGAATACAATCATGAAGATGACTGCAGTGTTGCTGTTGTTGGTTATGGTGGTTTCTGCGACTATGGCAAAGACTATTTTTCAAGGTTTGCTAACATCTTAGAATTTGGTCGAAAACGATTATAGCAAGAATGTACTGGAACATGGTATATTTTTCTTTATTTGTGTATAGTTTTCCTTTTTTTTTATCTTCTCTTCTCTTCTCTTCTCTGCTCTTCTCTTCTCTTCTCTTCTCTTCTCTTCTCTTCTCTTCTCTTCTCTTCTCTTCTCTTCTCTTCTCTTCTCTTCTCTTCTCTTCTCTTCTCTTCTCTTCTCTTCTCTTCTCTTCTCTTCTCTTCTCTTCTCTTCTCTTCTCTTCTCTTCTCTTCTCTTCTCTTCTCTTCTCTTCTCTTCTCTTCTCTTCTCTTCTCTTCTCTTCTCTTCTCTTCTCTTCTCTTCTTAAGTTGTTAAAAGCGAGTGAAAAAGAACCTAAATCGAAAGAGAATCACGACCATTTTGTACGGGAAAAACAGCTCAAGTGCTTAGACAAAAGCTGAAATGAAAATTAATGCACATATCTATATAAAAACGATGTTATTATTTTTGTTTTTGTTGCGGTAACGAATCTAATCCAACTTACTGTGAACAAAAATGAAAAGATCGACAAGAAAGCTCTTTCTATATTAATATTTGCATTTTCATTCAGCTTTTGTCTAAAAATTAATGATCATTTGTGCATGTTTTGTATACAAGTGAATTGCTTGATTGAGAAACTGAGCTCAAACATCAAATCAGGCGGTGTCAACATAGCAGAAAAAAGTCAAAATTAAGAAAGTCTTTTTGGCAATAAATACATTTATTGAAATATTTTCCTAATAAGACTCACTGGCGACGCTTCTAAACCAATAAAAATACGCGTAGTTTCTGAAGAATATGATAATTAGATATATAAATCCCATAAATAATTTAATTTTAACCAGTATTCTTATCTTTTTCTTCTCCATTTAGATAAACGTGGTTCGAAGGATGTTCTGAGCAGCCTCTGTTGTCGCTATTTGAAAATCAAAGGATACCTGGCCAGCAACGCCAAGCTAAAGAATCTCTGCCTCAAGACGTACCGTTAGTTTATTACATATTTTGTTGTGATGTACAGCAATATTTTCCTCAATTTAAAAGTGTTTCCTACACGTATACGTATGTTATCTAGTAGTTGTTTGTTTATTCAGTTTATGCAATTTGAATATTGTCTGTTTCCCGGATAATAATAGATACTTTATCTGTGATAAGCACCACGCACGCATAATAATAGTGACATTGTGGTCGGTGTTGTGATGTTTTGTCTAGAATGTAATGATGTTGCATCGAAGCAAAGCTGCTTATTGTTCAAGACAAGGAACGAGTGTTCAAAGAATTCCAAACTAAGTCAGGTGTACTGTCCTTTTAGCTGTAACATGTGTGATGGGGGTAAGTTTACTCTCTCAGCAGTATTTCGTGTGAACCAATGGCTGAGAATATGTTTTAACGTACAGTTCATTAATCTAGGCTTTCCATTAAAGATTAACATGAATTTATACTGGGTTCTGCTGTTTGGGAGATTTGAATTAATTTATTAAGTAACAATTCAAGACGAAACTAGCGAGGTTTCTATGATTTTGAGCCATTTGCAAATTCCCCACATTTTTTTTTTTATTTTCACGATTCTGATATTTCAAGCTATAAATTACTCATTTCTTACGTAAAATCTGCAAAATGCTGTTTACGAGACAGCGTTTCTTTTGTGTTCAAAGTGCTACTCCTATTTTACTTTTCTTCTCAGTTTTTTTAGCGGCTACTGAACTCAGTTGTGAACTAATGCCACAGTTCAATTGACAATTTTAAATCACCGTCAATCGCCTAAAGGATTTTTTAGATCGAAAAATAAATTACTTCTAATGCATGCACTTTGGATTTTTCATTCGTGTAAGCGAACAGAATGCTGCAGTCAGAATTGAGCTGTACTGTACATATTTGATGCTGATGAAATATCACTGATGTTTATAAGGATTGTGCAGTTGTCTTGGATTCTGATTTAAAAAGTTATCAACACATAGTATGTTTCTATTTTAAATCTACAGTGTCTGTAGTAGCCAATTGTAAAACAAGCTTACCTCTGGGAATGCAGAGCAAAGCCATTCCCGACTCACAGATAACAGCCTCGTCGTTCGATGACAACGAGTACGTGCCATCCAAAGCAAGACTTCACATGCACTCGAATGGTTGGGCGCCTAAACGCCGCAGAGTTGGTGAATGGCTACAAGTTGACCTGGGTAGTAAGGGCGTGGTCACTGGTATTGCAACCCAAGGTTCTAGGAAACATGGCCAATGGGCCAAGAGCTATACACTTGAATACAGCAATGATGGAAAAGTATTCCAAAGTTATCAATCAGGTTGGTATTTTACCAGTATTGATAATACTTTCAGTGGCAGATCCAGGAACTTTTAAAGGGTGTGACTGAAATCGTGAAAGTTGAGTGTTTCAGCTCATGCTGAAAAAAAAATTATCAAAAAAGGATATTTTACTGGACAAAAAAGGGGCTTTACTAGTCACCCCTGTCACCAACCCTAAGTCCGCCCCTGCATGACTTTTTGATATGCCTATAGAACAAAAACGGAAATGTCTCTATTCTTCAAGACACTGAAAAGTAGTCCGAAATAAAATCGCGGCTGTTGTCCTGGCCCTCTCTGCCTCATCATCCAACACAATATTTATGTGCATCTATATCCTGTGCTCTCAACCAAATGAAAAGCGGTTGTTTTGACAACAACAGAAAAGTACTCTTACTTGCGTTGATTATAATATTTTCCAGGCAAAGTGTTCCAAGGTAATACTGTTAAAAACACCGTGGTAAAAAATCTCATCTCTCCTCCAATCTACGCTCGATACATCAGGGTCTATCCACAAACCTGGCTCGACTGGCCAGTAATGAGAATGGAGCTTTATGGTTGCAAATAAGGTATGTATACATCTTGTTGATGTATCTATCTGTTTCTGATTACATTCAGACGCATGTCGGACTATATGTAGGATATTTTTAAATATGTACGCGCACGCTCATTAGGTCCATTACCATTGGTCAAATTAACGATATTTTTTCCTTCATTTTTTCCCGCAAGTCCCATTTGTAATCGATTGAAAAGTAATTGAATTTGCTATTTTTGTATTTGAAGTCAATTTGCTACAAAAAAGAGCAAATATTAAACGTTTTACGCTATAAACGAATAATTATTCAATTCGAGCTCAGTCTCCGCGCGGTATTCCAGATGGCCATATTTTTCTTATTCTTTGCCGCAAGATATCTCAAAAACGAAGTCGGTGACCCCTTTTTTTTCTTTAGTGAAACGAAGCTTTCTATTAAGGCTACAACATATGTGAAACACAAAAAAAGGGACATTACATGGAACGAAGATCACTACGTACACTGTCAAAATCACTTCAGCTAAAGATCTTGGCATAGTCAATTCTCAACAACCTCAAAGCTATGCCCAGGCTGCCAGCCCAGATCACCATACAATGTCATATAATTTTCCACCATGAACACTGGTAATAGTTGTGCAGCTTGCAACAAAGCTATTGGTAAGACTGTTAAGCAAATCAAATGTTATTCTTGTCTACAAAACTATCATCTAAAATGTTTATCACTTAAACTGAAAGACTATAAGTATTATCAAACAAGAAATGATTGGATTTGCTTTTGTTGTAATATTGAAATTTTTCCTTTTGCTTCTCTAAGCACAAAAGACCTCCTAGATCTAAGTTTTAATTCAAATACTGAATGCTTGTGCTCAAATTCAACCAAGGACTATGATCTAAACATAGATATGCCTGTATTTGATTTTCTGTCTAGAATTAACAATATACCAAACACAAGCCATATCGATCCAGAAAGTAATATTCCATCTAGAATCAACTTCAAATATTACACTGTTCATGAATTCCATAATTCAACAATCATCAAGCAATCATCTCTTGATAAAGGCTTTTCAGTGCTACATTCCAACATCAGAAGCATCCAAAAAAATTTTGACAGTCTAAACCAAATGCTTTGTGATGTAAACTATCCTTTTCATATAATTGGCATTAGTGAAACTTGGCTAAAGCCTGACAACCATCTGAATTTTGATTTACCAGGCTATACATTCCTAACACAGCCGACATTACAAAGAGCAGGTGGTGTTGGGATGTTTATAAATTCATCTTTAAAATATCATACTAGAATTGACTTGTCTGCTTGTACTGATGAATGTGAGACACTTTGGGTAGAAATTGAAAATCATTTAGATAAAAATGTACTATGCGGTATTGTCTATAGACACCCAGACTCTAAAATTGAGTCTTTTTTTGACCAATTATTTCCCATTATTGAAAAACTTAACCGTGAAAACAAAATCTGCTTTATCTTGGGTGACTTTAATATAAATTTATTAAATTACGATAAACATAACCTTACAGAACTTTTTATTAATACGCTAAATTCATATTTTTTTGAACCCCATATTACTAAACCAACTAGAATTACAAATCATACCAGTACATTGATTGACAATGTTTTTCTAAATACTCTTGATTTTGAAACAATCAGTGGCAATCTGATAACTGACATATCAGACCATCTACCCAACTTCCTAATTGCTAACAATCTGGCCATGTGCAAAGCAAGGTCAGGTTTATTTAAAAGAGATTATTCTAATTTTGATAAAGAATCATTTCATAAATCTTTTGAATCAGTAAATTGGAAACACATTTTGATGAATAAAAGTGTAGATGACATGTTTAACTCTTTTTTCACAACAACAAATAACATAATACATCATTTCATTCCTCTGAAAAAGGTATCAAGAAAAGAAATAAGATTCAAATTGAAACCCTGGATTACTCCAGGTTTAAAAACTTCCATTCAGGAAAAAAATAAACTCTATAAACAGTATATCAGGAATAGAAATGAACTCAACCATGATAAATATAAAAGATATAGAAATAAATTAAATTTTCTACTTAAGTCTAGTAAAAGAAATTATTATACTGAATATTTTAGGAACAGCCTATCTAACTCAAAAGCAACTTGGAAAGGTGTCAGGCAACTCATATCATCAAAACCTAAAGCATCAACAATACCCTCTAAGATAATCAGGGGTAATGATACAATTACAAATCCAAAGGATATTGCAAATGAATTCAATAACTTTTTTGCTAACATAGGGTCATCCCTTGCTAAGGAAATACCCCAATGTGAGGTTTCTTACAAGGATTTTCTATCATATCCTTTATATAGTAGTTTCTTCCTCTCTCCAGTTTCAACAGCTGAGATTGGTAGTATAATTGACTCAATTGATCCATCTAAGTCAGTTGGCCCCTACAGTATACCTGCAACCATCTTGAAAATGTTAAACAATGCTATTTCTGTTCCACTTAAAATTATTTTTAATGAATCTTTTTTGCTGGGAGTAGTCCCTATTCAATTCAAAGTTGCAAAGGTCATTCCTGTACACAAAAAGCATTCTGCTCTAGATGTTTCCAACTACCGTCCAATTTCATTGCTGTCTATTTTTAACAAAATTCTTGAAAAACTCATGTATAATAGACTTATAACCTATTTTGACAGGTTTTCTGTATTCCATGACAAACAGTTTGGCTTTCGTCCAAAACACTCAACTTCTCATGCACTAATATTACTAACTGATAGAATCAAAGAAGCCATTGATAAAAGATTCCATTGTTGTGGAATCTTTTTGGATCTATGCAAGGCCTTTGACACGGTCGATCATGCAATTTTACTGAAAAAGCTAGAATATTATGGAATAAGAGGTATGACACTTAAGTGGTTTTCTTCCTACTTAACAGACAGAAGACAATATGTCTCTGTCTGTGATACTGATTCAAACCTTATGCCTATTACATTTGGGGTGCCTCAAGGTTCTATCCTTGGCCCTCTTCTGTTTTTAATATACATAAATGACTTCCATTCCTGTTCGAGCCTTCTAGAGATTTATCTATTTGCAGATGACACAAATCTGTTCTTGAAAGATAGAAAACTTGCTGATCTTGAAAGCACTTTAAATCAAGAACTGATCAAAGTGAACAATTGGCTGTGTGCCAATAAATTATCCTTAAACATTGATAAAACTAGCTTTGTTATTTTCCATCCTCATCAGAAATGCCTCACATCAAACATTGAATTGAAAATCTGTAACAAAGTGATAAGACAGGACTCTTATATCAAATATCTTGGTATAATTCTAGACTCCCACTTAAACTGGAAAATGCACATCCATGAACTTAGCAAAAAAGTTTCAAAAAGTATCGGCATACTTTCAAAAATCAGACATTATGTTCCCACTGAGGTTCTAACTCAGCTTTACTACTCTTTTATCTATCCTTACATAACGTATGGTATTACCATTTGGGGAAATACCTATTCTTCAACTTTTAAGCCCATAACAATTCTTCAAAACAAAGCAGTGCGAATCATTACTTTCTCAAAATATGATGACCATAGTATTCCACTATATCGCCAACTTAAATTTTTAAAGTTAAATGATCTAATATATTTAAATAATGTTCTATTCATGTTCAAGTATCATCATCAATTGCTCCCTAAAGCCTTTGATAATTACTTTCAGAGTGTCTCCACAATTCACCAGTATAATACTAGACTAGCCTCTAGGTCCAGTTATTACGCTGAGCCCATAAGAACAAACTTTGGCAAATTTAGCTTTAAATACAACGGTCCCATACTATGGAATGATTTAGATGAAAAACTGAAAAATCTTTCTCTAGAACAATTCAAACTTGAGCTGAAATCAAGCATCCTTGTTAGTTATTTATGATACATTATATTTTAATTTAGAATATCATTTAAAATATTTAATGCATTTCAATTCTTCCTTTATTCTCCACAACCATTTTTCAATCTATTCAATATTTATTGCTTTTTTCATTTACATCTATTTGTCAATTACTTTAAATGCCTATAAATTTCTTGTTTATATAAATTTTGTATATATAACTTAATACCGGCATCTTGCCATGACATTACTAATTTTCTACACAAAATTATAATATAGCTACTCAGCCCGATAAGTTAATACTTTTCTGAGCAGCTTTTACCTGATTCTTCTTGTCAAATTAATTATTCTTGTATATATCTATTTATGTAAATCTTTTTTGGTAATAAAGTTATATATATATATGTTGTAAAAAAAATCGACCCATACCTTGCAACGAATCTCGCGACATCGCTTAACTTAAAAGCATTTTATATGTGAAGAAAGACATAGATAATCCTATTATTTTTTTGGAAATTCAAGACAACAGTTATTAATTTATTAACTTCGCTTTCGTGATTTTCAGTTCTTTGATGTTGTTTTCATCTTCACATTCCTGCGTGCTGACAACAGTTTATTAATTTATTAACTTCGCTTTCGTGATTTTCAGTTCTTTGATGTTGTTTTCATCTTCACATTCCTGCGTGCTGCCTTGTCGTAATATGCAAATTTGAGGCAAACGGAACAACGGCGTGTCGCGCTAGTAATTCCTTGCGTTTTCGTGCAAGTTGTTTGCTTTTCTCGATAGTGAGTGTAATTAGATATTTGTCAATTATGGTATTCCAAAAAGCATGCAGGAAGAGGAAGGCGGAGATTTTAAGTAATAATGTCAGAAACAGTAAAGAAACAACTTGCACGAAAACGCAAGGAATTACTAGCGCGACACGCCGTTGTTCCGTTTGCCTCAAATTTGCATATTACGACAAGGCAGCACGCAGGAATGTGAAGATGAAAACAACATCAAAGAACTGAAAATCACGAAAGCGAAGTTGCTTTAGACATGGTCAACTTTGAATTTTGTTTTGAGCATGTTAGAAAACTTCAATCAAATTGGAATTCGGGGAGCGTTTTGAAAATATAGTCAAAATAGACTCACAAAAGTTTAAAAAAAAAATGATCTACGATTTTTTATTTCCGAGCGGTGAACGTAATTTTTAGACATTTTGCGAAAAAAATGCTCAAAGTTATGTTTACTTCGATGATTACTGACTAAGATCTGTTACACTATATAACCTGAATTTTTACAGGAAGGTAGCCTAATATTTAAGCAATATTTGGACTTTATTATAGTGGCATAAGTGTCTTCTTCACAAAATTATGAATTTAGGGGTTAAAAAAGTCGTCTCTAATAACTCAAAATCGGCTTGATACATTTTTTCTAACTCCGTATACTTTGAGGCAATTACTTGAAAAATACCGTCATGGGTGTTGTTTTAAAAGTTTAGATCGAAAAGCGCGTAAAATGAGCAAAACGCAAACCTTATGACACCATTGTTCCGTTGCCATGGTATCATTATAAACTTGAACCTTTCTATAGTAACTGGGCAAATACTCAAAACTGTGGGTTGGTTTTTGTGCGAGCTACAGTCATTTGAATTTGGTATGGTCGAGCGTCTCGAAACTATAGGCAGTGGCCTTAAATACGCGGATTTTCTAATCAAAATACGCCTTATACCTCAAAAACAAACACGGTGACCACCGATTTTTATTGTATTTCTGGAATCCCCATATAATGAGATATCTTTTTGATAAGTTTCACAAAAATGACTTTAGAAATTGATTTACCCAGGAACGTCCTTAAGTGCCCCTTTCCCCCTTGCTGATAATAGAGTTCACAATATCGCTATCTTTACCATCATCTTTATCTGTGAAGCTTTTTTTTGTGTGTACCCGACGTAGATTTTGACATAGCTTTTGTAGAATGTGCCATCTCTTTAAAAACCGTTTGTAATGTACTTCTGTTATTATGCAGTTATGATATCAAATATCAGTATTTTTTTTCCAGGTAACAAAAAAAGAAGAAAGATTCCAGGACTAAGTACTTAAGGGCTACACTTCTTAGTTTAAGATCGATCAAAATTAATAAATAATATTTATAAGTGATAACCAACTTAAATGTAATTTTTAAACTTAAATTTGAATAAATAACCAATATAGATAAATAAAATACAGCATTGAAAATCAAGTTTATTTGTGTTTGTTTAATGCAATAACAATATTATGCCACTCAAACATTTGTAAGAGTGTGCTTACTTCTAAGAATTTGGAAAGCTTCAGTCAACATACCTTGAATAGCTTTCTATGACGTTTTTACTGTGCAACAACTGAGATAAAAATAGTACTGTCAAGGCTTACATAGAGTGCAAACACTAAATGTGTGCAACAGATTTCACTATTTAGTAGTAAATAGCACTAATTAATCAAGAGAAAACATTAGAATTAGCATACAATAGCACTATTTAGTGGTATTTATATTGTACACTTTTAGTGTGTACACTTTTAGTGTGTACACTCTAAAACGCTAAAAATAACAGATTACATAAATAACACGCTATGAATTAATTTATTTAGAACTACAAGAAAATACATCAATATGATTGTTTGTTTAAATCACCATAGTGTTACGGTTAATATCTTACGACTGTACAAGAATTTGAAAAGCTTAGTCAACCTACTTTGAATAGCTTTTTATAACGTTTTTACTATGTAACAACTGATATGAAAATATCACTGTCAAGGCTTTTATATAACTGGTCAAAAAACATATGAGACATATGAAACGTTTGTTGTCGGTTTTGGGCCTCCTGTGGTGAAATACACTGGAATCCATGTTTTAGGCTTACCATGCTCTACTAGGCCAGAAATCAAAAAGGCTAGAAAATGACAGAAAAAAAAACAGGAAAAAGAAAAAAAGAAAAAAAAAGTGAAGGAAAAAAACCTCGTCCTAAATTAAGACCCGTGACGGCGGAGCCAGACCACGGGTAAAAATTTATATTGTATTCTAGTTTTCCTTTTTGTCTTTGTTGTTGTTGTTGTTGTTGTTGTTGTTGTTGTTTTGGTTTGATTTATTTTTTCAGGCGAAACAGAACGATCCCAGGACCAATGAAGTCTATAACTGTTGAAATTAAAATTCATCGAAATTAAAGTATGCAATTCAAGTGGTTTGCGAAATTTTATTTAAAGAGCAATAGTGAGAAATAAAGTCACCGGCATAAAAATTTGATTGTATTTGTGTTCAAAGCAATTAATTGATTCAACTAAAAGCTCAGAACTCAATGTGTTTCGAATAGCTGTAATGTTTTTGGTGTGCCTTATGACCTAGCCTCCTCCACAGGCTATATATAGACACTTCGCGTTTCAATCAACGTTAGTATTTTTTGTTCTTTTCCAACTGTAATCGCCTGCCGAAGTTCACTAAATTGAAGATTGGTATTTTCAAGTTTTTGACTATCTTGGAGAAAACCGGCAATTTTTAAAAGGTAATTTTTCTAGAGTTTTAGAAATGAAAAAATGGTCTGGTCTGGTAAGTAGGTAGTTCCAGGCACTCTCTGATGGACGTGATGTTTAATCCGAAAACAATCAATCATTGCAGTAACTAGCATGAAGCAAGCGATGTACTTGACTTTACTTGAGCAAGCAAGAGATCCACCTGACTTGACTTGAACCAGGAGGGAGGGGGTGACTCTTTTGTATGCAAATGAGCAGCTCTCCAGAGTCATCGCTACCAGTACCGATATATCAACGCTACGCTTGACTGGCTTCTGGTAAATTATCGTGTAGTCAACATCGCCGCTCAGCTTTACCTTTACAAAAAAACTCAAAAATGAGGTCAAGGAAGTTATTGTGGTTTAATTAATTGTGAGTGTGTCTTTTTTTGTATATTCTAGCGTTAGTAGAGTGCAATTATTTTCCGATTGAAACTATTTCTTGTGATTTTTAGTCTGTTTTACTTTCGCGGGACGTTCCCGGGATCAAATGTTTTTGTTCGGGACGCAGAAAATGTCTTTTTACTCTTTTTGATGCTGTCGCATTATCTACTTTGTATTAATTTTGAGTCAAAGATCTGCAAAAAGCTAACATGCAATGAAAGAAATCAAGGGAAAATGTTATTGTTAACGGTGTTCTTATGTATGATTATGGAGGACCTTTGACCATTTGTTGGTTTGTTGGTTTGTTGGTTTGTTTGTTTGTTGTTTTGTTTGTTTGTTTGTTTGTTTGTTTGTTTGTTTGCTTGTTTGTTTGTTTGTTTGTTTGTTTGTTTGTTTGTTTGTTTGTTTGTTTGTTTGTTTGTTTGTTTGTTTGTTTGTTTGTTTGTTTGTTTGTTTGTTTGTTTGTTTGTTTGTTTGTTTGTTTGTTTGTTTGTTTGTTTGTTTGTTTGTTTGTTTGTTTGTTTGTTTGTTTGTTTGTTTGTTTGTTTGTTTGTTTGTTTGTTTGTTTGTTTGTTTGTTTGTTTGTTTGTTTGTTTGTTTGTTTGTTTGTTTGTTTGTTTGTTTGTTTGTTTGTTTGTTTGTTTGTTTGTTTGTTTGTCAAGCAGTCAAGTTGACTCGTTATAATGGTCGTTTATCAACGGTAACTATGCTGTCTCAACACAGGGAGCCCAAGCAAGCAAGCAACCTTGACTCTTTGATGTGTGTAGACACACCTCAAGGAGACTGGTCCGAGTCGTATTTTTCGTCTTTTTTGTTGAAAAAAATATGTTTTTTTTTTCCAAAAGCGATCAAAATTTCACAGAATGTTTAAAATGTTCCAAGGAATACATTAAAATTCAAAACTCGTAGTGCTTAGGTGCACTTTAAAAAGCTATTGGTCTGTTTCTACTCCAATTAATTTCACTTCAATATTCTATCAAGAACTGCTGGATTGAGAGAGTTGCATGGTGTAGGGACAAATTCCATCAAAGTACTAAACATAAAAATAACTTAAAGAACAACAAGTAGTAGAGAGGGGCGGATTCTGGCTCAAAGCCCTATTTCATCCAGCAATTCGTTGGGTGAAAAAAGCTTCATTTTGACTCAAATCAGAATTTGAGCTAGGCCCCTCTCTACTACTAGGGGAGGGGAGGGGAGGTGATGACGTCATAGGAAAAAAAAATAATCTGACTCAGTTGGCAAAATCAACAGGGGAGGGGTGGTTAGATTTATGAATATTAATGAGCTAGCAAAATCAATAGGGGAGGGGTGGGTCTGATGTTTCTCTGAATTCAAGTTTTGTTTGTTCACAAACTTTTTTCCAAGTTGCATCATTTTTCTTTATTACAAAACTACTTTTCAAATAAATAAAATCTAATATTTCACGGTCTTCCTGTGGCAGGATGAGATCCCAGATTTTATAAATGAAATAGGGATAATATGTTTTTTTATGTTTTATATTTTTTAACACATTTAGAAATATCATTTCACTTTTATAAAGAAGATTTCCATCCACGGTGGGAAGATTTTTTCCTGTGGCCATAGACCAAATAGCACTGGTAAATTTATTTAAATCTGTTTTGCGAATTTCCTTTAAGGATTTTCTTATGGAAAATATTTGTTGTTTTATATTTGAATCGGGAAGATCATCTCTACATTTTTTTATAATACTTTGAGGAATATATGGAGATCGACCAAGGATTAAATAAATCCAATTTCTAAAATGTTTGGATGGGTTAAATTTGGATGGCCGGACAGATCTGCCTTCTTGTTTGAATAAGTTCTCTGGATTTAAAATTAAGGTTGGGCAAATATCAAATATTTTTCCACACTCTTGACAATAATAAAAATAATTTTCATAGTCTAAGATTTTGTTTTCACAATTACAGTCCATTATATAAATTTTATATATCTACCTAAATAGAAACCAAGTCACTCCAGCAATTATAATTATTATAGCTGCTTTATTGTTTTCATGTTTTTCTATTTTTGGTTTCTGTGTTTTTATTGGTTTTTCTATTTTAGGAGATTTTGTTTCATGTTTTTCTTCTAGTAGATGTTTTTTAGTTTGGCCTAAATTATGTTTAACAATAGGAATTATTTCTTCATTTATATTATTTACACCAATTTTCATATTCTCTGTGGCTTTTTGAAGTTTGTTATTGTAACCAACAATGGGGGAATTATTTAAAACTAAATATGATGGACAGAGCCAACACCCGAGCGCAACGACAAGATCTAGTTTTTGTTTGGCTTGTTGAAGAGAGAATTGATATCTTTGGATAGATTTTGAAATATCGCTTTCTATCACAGAGCTTTCAAACAGTTGTAAAAATACTTTTTTTGTTTCTTCCGCGTCGCCGCTATCACCAATAATGCTACTTCTTGTCTGAACTTGACTTCCTAGAATACAATAGACAAATGCTTCTATAGATTGATTTATTCTTGATAATCCGGCTTTAGTTAAACCATCAGGATCATAAGGAAAGAAATAATCATAGGAATGTTTCATTTTTGGATCGGAGACAGACTTTTCTATAGGTTCATATGTCCATGGATCGAATTTTGGTTTACCAGGATTGTCACTTTTAAAATGGTGGAGTTCTGATGATCCACGGTATCTAAAATCATTAGGGGTGGAGAATTCTGTTTTTAACTTTTCAAATGCGTTTTTGTTATAGAAATTATTTATTTTTGAAAAATGACTATTTTTTGGTAATGGACATTTAAGTTCATTTAAAATGCGCCTGATAGTAAAATAAACATGAAATTTATAAAAACTATTAATTTGGGGTACTTCTTCTCTGAACATTTCTCTGCTTACACCGCAACCAGCTGTTGCGCACCATACTGCAAAATTAAGAGCTTGGTTCCAAAATGATAAATTTGGGCTTTCTAACCATTTTCTGATATCAGTCATTTTTTTTAATTTAAATCCACTATCGTCAAATATGTTTCTAAATGTGAAATTTGTTTTATCGTTGGGTGTGATATAAATATCAAAAGAATAATAATTTAAATGTGATGGATAAGAAGTCCATGAGAGGAATTTATAATTTGCGTTTTTATTTAGGCGGTAATTTTTAGGGAATTTTTTTTTTTGTTTCTGGTTTTTTTTCAACATATTGTTTATGAGGTAGAGGATGATAATCTATTTCTGATGTTTTTTTTTCAACATATTGTTTATGAGGTAGAAGATGATAATCTATTTCTGGTTTTTTTTCAACAAATTGTTTATTAGAGAAAAAATAATCATTCATTTCTGGCGAGAACATTATATATTTTGCTTTTTTAATTTTTTGTCAAAACTTTTTCTTATTTCTGTTCTTAATAGTTCTATATCAACTTGAGGTTGGTTTTTTAATCTTATTTCATTTGTTTCGTAGACGAATTTTAATGCGAAAAGATTTTACTTTTATACTCACAAGATCTAACCATGTGCTCTGTTCCTTCTCGTCCAAACCGGTTTTACAAGTTTCTGCCGCTTTGACCAGGAGGGGAGGGGTACTCTAGGACACAGGAATCCCACCTTCAAAACATCATTTTTTAATTCTTCATATTTGTCTAATTCAGTCATGATGAGTGTAAATTCATTTTCATCGATGCAATTGTCTCTTAGGGCTTTGGAAACAAGGTCGACTATGCTGTTGTGTTTGGATTTTATGAGTTGATCGGTTTTTTCATGTTTAGATACTTTATTTGTTAATTTTTTTGTTATTACGCCGCCCACTTCATTCTATATATTTAAGTTTATTTCTACAAAGATGAAAAAAAAATGCTTTTTTTAAAAAATCTGTCCACTTCATTCTATATATTTATTATATCTTAATTTGTAAATATAGCCGCCATAGGGAGTTCTATCAAAAGAGAAAGTTAATTCTTTTTCACTCCGGTGGATAGCTGTTGTAGAAGTTCTTTTTTTATTTCCTCTCTCAGCTTTTCTATGTTGACTTGGGGTTCTTCTTTTTTTTGAAAAGTCATTCTTATTTCATTTTTCAGAGCTTCATATTTATCCAACTCTGTCATAATCAGTGTAAATTCCTTTTCATCAATAGAATTATCACGGAGTGCTTTTGAAACAAGATCAGCTATGCTATTATGCTTTGACTTAATGAGTTGTATTGTTTTCTCGTGCTTTGATACTTTTTTTGTTAATCTTTTTGTTGCCATTCCGAAAGTTGCGGAAACCAAACCAAGAATACCACCAACGGCTGATAAGGGAATGCCAACAATAATTCCTGGTCCTGTAAGTGAAGTGCCAATGCCAGATGCAGTTAGTACAGCTGATAATCCGCCGCTGATTACTGCAGTTCCATGTATTAAGGATCGGACTCTTGCATATTTTTTTCTAACTTTTTCATAATGTTTAAGTTCGTCATCAAGTTGTGAAAGAACTATATTTACTTTATTCAGACGAAAGTTTTCTCCAGAAGGTAAAGTTGGATATACTGAGTCGGTCATTATATATAATAAATTTTTTGAAAAAATTTATTGTGGAATTAATTTTGTTGCGTGAAATTAACCATTAAACTACATTCATTACCTTTTTCTGTTCCCTTGGATTGCTTTATGGAAATATTGAAAAGACGAATTTTTTCATAGTTTGGTATTTTTGAAAGTTTGAATTTTTTGTTTAAAGGAAAAATATGAACAAATTTAGTCACTCCACTATTCCGAATTTTATATTTTGGATAATCTTTCAAATCAACAGAAAACATTGCATGGGTTCTGGGGTTTGTTGCATCATCACTTGTAGTGTATTGAAGTGCGAAAGTTATGCTATCATTAGCATTTAATCCACCACCATCATTGTCTGAAGTTAAAGTATGAATGTTGACTTCAGAGGTTTCATTTGGATATACAAACATACAACATGATACGGTATCACCAATTGTATAGCTTTTTGGATATCTCACTGCTGATTTTCTAAGATCCTCATAAAACCAATCTCGTGAAAGATACACTCTATTTAAAATTGTGTCTGTTATTTGTTTACTGTTCAGTTCTTCAGCTATCATTCTATATCTTGAGTATAATTAACTTCAACGCTTGTTTCATTACCTTTATCTTTACCTTTACTTTGTCGAATATAAATAGAAAAAACCCTGATACTTTTATAATTTGTTATATTTGAAAGTGGGTAACTAAGGTTTATGGGAAAAACATATTTTACACCCCGACCATCAATAATCTTATATCTTGTACAAGTTGATAGATCAACTGCAAACATATGATGATGTGTACTGTCATTACCTGTTGCTGTTGTATATTGAATTCCAAAATCTACAGTATCATCTGAAGTAAATCTAGGGGTGCGGCGGCTATGTCCATCATCATCAGAAATTAAAGTTTTTATTAAAACGCTAGAGGTTTCATTTGGAATGGTATATATACAACTAGAACCGTTGAGAATTTCTGGATACGTTGGACGTATAGGCATTAAATTACGAATGGCTTTATAAGACCAATTTCTATAAATATTTATTCTTTTTATATTTTTTTCTATTATTTGCTCACTGGTAAGATCTTCAGCTATCATTATATTAAATCAAGTTCAAGAACAATGCTAGAAAAGTTTATATCTTTTTTATCCGCATCTTTAACTTTAAAAGTAAGACTTCCAATGGCGGATGTTGTTGACAATGGTATTGATATTTTTGGTTTGATGTCATAGGAAATTTGATTGACTGTTCTGCGGCAGATAACTGCAAATAAAGTATCTCTTTTACCGTTGTATAATCGTTTTTCTGAATCTATTTTATCACAATAAATGTAGATTTCTGAGGGAATCGTTGAAGAAGGAAAATTAATTACAGCCCCAAGCAGAGATATTTTTCCCACCGCCGGTGGTTGATCAAGATAGATTGTAAAATTATTTGTTGTTGATTTTATTGTTAATTGCATATATAGTTTATTTTTTCATTTTTTCAATCATGAAGGCCACAACAGCAACAATCAATAGCCAAGCATGCTCAGCCACAAAGGAAACCACTTGGCCTGCGGTTTTAAAAATGAAACTGGCTATTGCACCAATCATGCCCGGTAATATTTCACCTAGTTTTTTACCCAGAGTTTTAAGTCCATTGCCAACGCCTTTGGCTACTGATGAAAGTCCTGATTTTAATTGACTGACGAGGACGCCTATTGTTATAGCAACTGCGGTTGCAATTGAAGCAACAGTAAAACCATATTTTTTGAAAATATATTTTATTCTATTTCTTAAACTCATTCTCTCTTCTATCTGCTCAATTTCCTGATTATTTTCTTCTATTGTTTCTCTATCTGCTACATTTTGATTTTCTAATTCCTGATTTCTAGTATCAAGTGTTCTAATTCTATCTTGATCTGAAGTTGACGATATTTCTTCATTATTTCTTTCTATTTCTTCTTCTCGTCTTACAATTTCATTTTCAATTTCTTCATTTTCATTTTCCATTATAAAAAGATCAGTAGGGATTTCATTATATTTTCCACTTTTTATTTTATCATCGACACTCTTTCTTACAGTTTTATCCTCATTATAAAGTCTTTCAGGTTTTGTCCATCCCTTTAATCTGCTTGACCGAAATGATATTAATTGATTTCCATTTCTATCTGTTGTTATGTCAATTAGATTTTTATCAAGATCTGGGTATTTTGTAAGTAAAGTACTTACTCTTAGTCTATCAGTAGAAGGACTATCAATTTCTTCATCCATATTTTTTAATTCCATGTATTCAGGAAGTTGTTTTCCTGTGTTTTTTGTTTTCCATGAATCTGAAAATCTATTGAATGCATATCGCCATCCTCTTCCGAACTTTTGTCTAAAACGAGAAGAAAAACTGTCTACTGTTTCATTTTCTCTTGGAAGTAATGTATCATATTCATTATCTACTTCTTCATTTATATCTATACGACCTTCTTCAGTTGTTGGGTCAAAATCTATAGGTTCAAATTCAGCCATTATATTTATAAATATTTAGCAGTTACGTAGCCCGCTGCTAACATCCCACCGGCCACATATAAAATTTCATATTGTTTTTGTTTTGAAGATGGGGAATAATAATTTTTGAAATTAGGTTTATTTTCCAATCTGTGGGCAAATTCTGGATGTGCTTTGCTATATAGAACAAAAGCTTCATCGGTGCTCTGGAGATTTTCATCAGCTTGCTTCTTATTTAAATATTGTTGATTTAACCAATCTTGATATTTTTTTTGTTCTTTTTGCCATTCGCCCATGTCATGCTGATATTTTTCTAATGCTTTATCATGCCTAATTCTCTCAGTATCTATATGTTTACCGTCTAAATATTTTGCTAAATAGCTTATTCCTGTATTTGCCGAGGCGAACAGAACTGCTGCTACCCCCATCATAATTATGCTTGCCATCTTATATATTTGAAGGAATTATTTTTTGTTTTTCTAAATATTCTTTTGCCGCCACACTGGCCGCAACGACAAGAGTAAGTTTACCATAATTACCTAAATTTGAACTTGGATCGCCGAGGAAATTTTCTTTAAGGATTTTCTTAGCTACATAGCCAATCCCCGCTGAAAGTCCAACTATAACAGCGGAGTCCATTACAATTTTAACTGCTTTATTTTCTGTCATATTATATTAAAAGAAAAAAAATAAATCCTAATGCGTCATGCGTCTGTATTCTGTAAAATCAAAAATAAAACTTTTTATAATTTTCAGAAAAAAAAAAAATGTGAGATGATTTTTAATATTGTGAAAAGAAAATTCCTAATGCGTCATGCGTCTGTATTCTGTAAAATCAAAAATAAAACTTTTTGGAAATTTTAATATTTCATATTGTGAATAAGCATTTTTATATTATAATGAAGAGATGTAGTCGATGTCATAATTTGAAAGAAGATTATACATTTATTTTAAATGAACATATATTTAAACTTTGCAATGGTTGCAGGAAGGGAAAGAAAGAAAAATCTAATAATCATTTAAATAAAAGATGCTGCTCTCGATGTCGTTGTTATAAAGAATATGTAGACTTTAAGAAAGATGGATATTTAATGAAAACATGTAATTCATGTAGAGAAAAAAAGATAAACTTAGATGAAATAAAAGAAGATTTAAGCAATTATAAGAAACACGATATTTTAAAGAAGATTTATAATGAAAAAGAATTTATTGATTTAAATTACGTATTGGAAATGAGAAAGAATAATAATTGTGATGTGTGTGGAAGATTAATACAATATAAACTATTATCTTTGCCTAATTTTGGCCAAGTAAAGCGCACTAATCCTAAAAAGGGATTTATAAAAAGTAATGTAATTATGTCTTGCAAATATTGTATGGCAAGATAAATATATTTTATAAAAAGTTTTATTTTAATTTTTACAGAATACAGACGCATAACGCATTAGAGAAAAAAAAAATATATAAATTTTGTTTATTATTCTTTGATTTTTTTTCTGAAAATTATAAAAAGTTTTATTTTAGATTTTACAGAATACAGACGCATAACGCATTAGGAAAAAATATCTATTTTATTTTAAATTTGGTCTATTATTCCATAAAATATTTATTTTTAACTTTGGCTGGCTCAGGTTCAACTGTCTCCTTTATCGGTTCTAAATTTGGTTTATATTTTTTTTCTTCATTTTTATTTTTCCTCAGCCTAAAATACAGATCGACTGAGGTTAATCCAATCCCAACTATTCCAATTGCTGTTGCAAAATTTATATCAGGTATCCAAGATGAAGAATCATCTTTAGGTTTATCTTTTGACTCTTCCAAAGCTTTTTTTGCCTTTTTATGATATTCAACTAGTCTCTTGCCGGCTGCCACTTTTGCGGGGTCTTTAACTTTTTCAACCTTCTTTTCTGGAGTTGTTGTAATTTGCTCTTCCTTTTGATTTTCCTCTGAAGACATATATATAAAATATTTTTTTTCTTAAGCACTCTGCTTAAGAGTCTTGGATGGTTTGCTCAACAGAATCTGAACTTTGCTTAACAGCTGCTGAAGAGAATTTCAAATGCTTAACAACTTGTAATAGACCACTTCCAAGAGCTACAAATCTTCCACCTTTTAAAATTGTATAGCCGGCAACACTGTTGAGCTCCTGTTTAAGCAGTTCATTTTTCTTCAAGTCAGTACACAATTCCTTCTTATCGTCAATTGGTAAAAAATAATTTAAAACTTCAGATGTGCCCTCTAAGGTCATATCTACCAAGCTGCCACTAACCATAGTTCCCATCTTGACTTGGTATCTGTTATGATACTTTTCAACATCAGCCGGTGATAATTTTTTAACATCGCCAAGAGATAATTTAACTCCTGTGTACTCTTCTATTGTCCCAAGCACAGCAAGTATAGATAATTGTTCTCTTTTTTCTTCAACTTCAGCCGATGTTGTTGGAGTTGTTTTTCTTTTTGTTTTCTTTTTCTCAACAATTGCTGTTGTTGGAATTGTTGTTTCTTCTGTTTCAAACTGCTCAAGTATGGATGTCATTATATATAATAAATTTTATTGTGGGATTTCAACATAAGCCAAATAAGGATGCCTAAGACAAAAACAAACTCTAGAATATTTCTCTGACTTCAATATATTTTTAAATTCTTTTTTCATCTCTGGAGAAAGATCTCCGGCAAATTCATCAAAAAGAGTTTGGTTAGCCATCTTATTTGGAGAAAAAAAACTAATAATGCAAGCCACATTTTCTCTAAATGGCTTTGCAATAGATGTTAACTGCTGTGTGAGAACCCATAAAGAAATATTCTGATGCCGACCGCTAAATGCTAAACTTATAAATCTATTTGATCTTTGTTTTAAATCTTTTGTAAAGGCGCAGTCATCTAATATGACAAGAGTTTTTGTTCCAGAGAAAACTATTTCAATATCTTCTAAAAGATTATTTATTTCATCTTCTTCTTGCGGCGGGCATAAAACTATAAATCTTTTGTCGCCATTTGCAAAACCATGGTAAGTTTTATTTCTAATATAGGTGGGACAGATGAGAATAATATACTGAAATACAAATCTGTAAGTGCTTCTTAATTTTTCTATCAAATATTTTGTCTTTCCACAGTTAGTTGGTCCTGTAATAATACAGTGAAAAGGAAGTTTATTTTTTAATTCATCCATCTATATTTTAATAAATAATCGATTTCAAATTCGAGTTTTCTATTTCCATAACTGCATCAGCTACTACAAACACATAACAATTTACATTTCCACTTCCAGTTGCAGTTCTTTTTATTTCCAGTTTTACGCCATCTTTAGTGGAATTCAACAACAGCCCGCCGCCATGTAGTTCATCTGAAGGATGAGTTCTCAGATCCACCCAAAGAGCAAACTTATTATCATAAAAGTCTTTCTGCGTTATGTTATCTGTTATACCCATTTTTTTAACTACCACGTCCCAAAAATCAGTCTTTTTCATTCCTTTGCTGTAAAGTTTATTTGGCATGCCGTCAATATTAACTGATACTTCTGTTAAGGATGGATAAACGAACTTTTCAGAATCTCTTGCACCAACAGTGTATGGTTCAATAAATAACATTAAAATACCAGACATACTCCTTCGTGGAATATTAATATGCTCATTGATAACTGTATCTGTTGCTTTATTAATTGTAATTGTCTTATGTAAAAGCACATTTTCATAATAAAATCCTTTTCTGGCATAAGCATAAAGTGCATTTTTCGCAAGTTCATCGCTGTAGATGCACTGATATTCTAACTCAATGTTTGAAAGTGAATATGTATAAGCCTTTGAAGTATCTGATGTGATAGTGATATCTTTACTTTCTGCTAAAGTTATTTCAAAAGATAAAGTATTATTCAAAGCTCTGTGATTAAACACTCCATGGTCATCAATGATTGGATGGTTCAATGCAATTTTATATTTTGTTCCATAAATAGCCGCCAAGGCAACTTCTTTTGCGTCTGAAGTAACTTTATCTCCAGCGCTTGTTCTTAATTTTCTCATATTTGCTGATGAAACTCCTTCTTTCAACATGTTTTCTCTTTCGGCTTTCAAAAGAAATAGATCTTTATACGTAGAAAACAGATCTATTTTATTAGTATCCTGAAGTATCTCACCACCATAAAGAACTTTCATTCTTGCTACTAAATTCCTTGAAATATTATTTACGAGAGTGTTGTTTGCATGTCCTGCAGTTGCAAGAGTGAGGTTAAAAGTCAATCCAACGCTGCCAGGAACAAAGACAACATTCTCACTCAACTTTGGCAGATGAACATAAAGCGTCTCACCAGGATTCGCGCTGCTGGGGTTGAAGGTTATTCGATGTAGTGTTCTATCAGCCTTTAGTGCAAGTGGTTTTCTTCTTTCACGACTGACATCTAAAACTTCTGCTATATTACTCATATTATATATATGGAAAATAAAAAACTTTCAAACCATTATTATTCTACAAATGGATATTGGAAAGGCTATGAGGCTATTGCTCCTCTGGCAGAAGCCACTGGCGTCGATAAAGAAAAAGTTAAAAAATGGTTAGAAAAACAAGCGTTGTGGCAAATATATCTTCCAAGACCAAATTATATTCCCAGATGGCATTGGAATGTTGAAAAGGTGAATGAAGTTCACCAGTCAGATTTACTATTTCTTACTCATGACACAGTAAGAAATAAAACATATAAATATGTATTACTGGTAGTAGATGTCGCCAGCAGATATGCTGATGCCGAAGCACTGACTTCAAAAGACTCCTCCGGTGTAGCAAATGCATTTGAAAAAATATATAAAAGAAAATTAAAATATCCAGAAACGTTAATTGTTGATCCGGGAACTGAATTTATGGGTGCAGTGACGAAGTTGATGGAAAAAAATAATGTCAAAATTCAAAGATCAGAGGCAAAGAATCACAGAGCGCAGGCAATAGTGGAAAGAGTAAACAGAACTCTAGCAGAAAAATTATATTCTCATCAATATGCACAAGAAATGTTGATGACTGATAGAAGTCGAGAATGGGTTAAAAGATTACCTGATGTGTTAAAGTCAATAAATAATAAAGCGAAAAAAATAACAGGTAAAGCGGCTGTTGATGCTGTAAAGTTAAAAGAAGTTTCAGAAAAGCATGTGCAATATAAAAGACCAGTTGGCATAGAAGAAAAACGATTGCCTGCTGGTGTAAAAGTTAGATATTTATATCAGCCTGGAGAATATGAAGGTGGTGAAAACCAAAGAGCTACTGATCCAAATTGGAGTTTTGGAATTTTTGATATTGTAAGAGTCGTTGTCGCAGAGAAACAACCAGTTTTATATTATCTTTCTGATGGAGCACCAAGGAGGAACTTTGTTAGAGAGGAATTAATGGTTATTCCTGAAGACACTGAACTTCCTCCAAAGAATGTTCTGTAATTCTGTGAAAATATTTTTTATGACTTTCTAAAGTACATTTATTTTTAAATCCACTTCTACAATAAGGACATTTAATTCTAACATAAAGAAAATAATCATTGATTTCTATAATAATTAAATCGTAATCATTTGAAATAATAGTCTTATAACCATTATTTTTATATTTCTCTAATAATTTTTGCTGATGTTCAGAAACAACTCCCATTCCTGTAGGCGTTTTAAATTCTATAGCGAAACCAGTATAATTTTTATGATAATTATGAATTATTATATCTGGTTGACCTTTTGTATAACCTTTTGCCCAGGAGGAGATTCTTTTTTCTGATGTATCCTGAAGTTCTCCCAATCCTGCAGATATCAACGCATTGGGATAAAATCTTCTGATGTAAGAAACAACTTTTGTATGAAGATCATATTCATTCTCAATTTTAAATCCAATCGATTTTGGGTATTTCTTATGAATATAGCTTCCAGTTTTTCTAATTGTTGGAAGAACTTCTTCAAATACCCATTCTTGAAATTTAATTGCAGATTCAAGCTTTGAAGAGAAAATTAATTGATAAAATCCAGGCTCGTTAATAAATATTGTGTCTGGATGCAAGGGGGGTAAATCACCCCCCTTCATATTTTTAACTTTTGTTTTATATTTTTCAAATACATGCGCTTCTATTGCTTTCTTTGTATCTTCATATCCTAATATACTTGCAACTTCCTTTCCTTTAAAGAAGATATTTTTATCCTTGTCCAAAATCACATTTAAATTAAATTCATTATTTTCAAACTGTATGATTTCCATATATCTAGTTTAATCTAATTCACAATATGATTTCCAGGGGCGTATTTTTACGGGTCTAAGAATATCCAATTGCTCTTGTATTAATTCCATCTTCTAAAATTATTCTTTTGTCATCATTAGAAGATAATGCAACTTTATTTACTGTCTCTGCATAAATATTATGTTGATAACTTCTTATTAAATTCATATTTCTATATTGCTCTTGGCCTGAAAATAAACAATATCTATAATCGTTGAAAGAAATATCAACATCAATAATATTTTTTCTAACACCTTTACACTTTTTATGTTCATCTTCTTCAACTTTGAATGCATATAATTTTGATCTGAGTCCAACAAATTCTGTTATTTCAATTCCATTTGTCTCATCTTTCATCATTCCAATAACTTTTTTATTTACTTTTTTATCAATGACTGCATGTTTCCCATAGGCTGAAGTATCAAACTTCTTTTCTAAGTCGTCATAAATATCTTTATAAAAATCTTCTGTCTTTATTTTATACATAAGTGAATCTGTGTCACTAAACAATAATTCAGCTTTGCTTTCATATTTATTCTTAATGTAATTGTAATGGAAGTCATACATTAACTCTTTAGATAAATCTAAAATTGACATTCCAACATAAATCGGCTTATTAAATATTAACTCAGTCAAATTCATATGAACAGCAACAAGATTTTCTGAGAATATTGTTCTCCTTTTATAATTTGGTTTTCCTATAAGACTTTTAACTTGTTCCTCACTGTTACAAAGTTTTATCTCCTGTCTATTTCTTATATTTTCCATGGTTTTACCAAATACACTATTATTCATCAGTTTAAAGAAATCTTTTTCAAATTCATTGGTTCCTTTAGTTCTCAGCTGAGTATTCAAATCAATATACTCAGCCAACCATGGCTTTTCTAAGAATAAAATACCTCTGTGGATCTTTTTAATTTTTAAACCAAGAGACAAATATTTCTTTAAAGTTGAATGATGAACTACATATTTTTCTTTATCCTTCAGATTTGGAATTAGTTTTTCAACTTTATTCACAACCAACGGCTCTGGTGCAAGGGGATATTCATTATGCAACTCATGAAGTTCCTTGGGATATTCTAAATCCACTTCTAAGATACAAGAACGTTTATGCCAATATTTAATATCTTCTTTACCCATCCACTTAAATCCAGCATAAGGCATATTTTGACTCATTGCCCAACCATAAAGATTATTAGCATCTAAATATTTTATATAAATGTCTTCTTCCTGAGGAGAATAATCTTTCATATATTTATTATTTGCCTTTGCATATCGTTTACTAATCATCGAAATTCCTCCTCTAATTCCCTTTTCAATCATTAACAACATATTAGAATCGTGAAGTAAATCTAATTCTATTTTAGTTTTCTTTAACATTGCATCCCATGAAAGCCCAGGCGAAGTATAATACCAACAAGGATCTAACTTATAATTCTTCATGCAGACATCTCTGAAGGTCTCAAACACATCAGACAATAGAAGAACATCTGTTTTCATATAAAGATCGTGATAATCTTTAAAAGTTGACATATTAAACTTTTTCCAAACATTTACTGCATGTTCATAATCTGATGTAGAAATATTTTTATTATTTAACCTGCTGTAGAATTCTTCAATTGGTGGAAGTTTTGTTTCATCTAATTTGTTAAGATCATCAAAATAATCATAAGGAAATACACCTTTCCGCAATAATAAATCTAACTTATCCGCCTCATAATATTTTGTCATATTTTTAAAATCATTTTTTGACAAATTCGAAACTAATTTATCTAAAGATGAAGCCATAAACTTAAAACTATCAATAAATCTGATTTCTCTTTTAACATTAAATTCTTTTCCATTCTTATCTGTAAATCTATCAACAATAATTTCCTTTTTAAAACTAATATATTTTTCTTCATTCTTTGGAATACAATCTATTTTTCCTTTAGAAACACCAAGATTTTTTATAAACAGATGAGCGTCATAACCAGATAAATTATGAAATATTACTGGAATATGTTTTGGTATTTTATAATTTAAATTACATGAATTATGCGCTGCACCTCTATATTTACCAGTTAAATGATCGTGATCTAAAACCTTATCTCCGTTAAGAGGAAGGGAACAAATATGACAATCAGTTGCACTTTTATAATTCTCATCGTCTTCTTCTGTTAATTCCACTTGCTTATGCCAAATTTTATTATAAATCTCCTTAACTTTATTTTCAATCGAATCAACAAAGATCTGACCGATATCTTCATCAGGATCTGAACTAGTATAACTTTCCACATCCAATGGAAATAAATCTTCAACCGTAGATTTTACAGCATAGCAAAATCCAGATGGTTTATGCTGTTGGAATTTATTTGTCCAAGAATGATCATTATCTTCCATTGAACTTTCTATCTTTTCAGTTATACATTCAAAATCAGCATAAATAACAAATGGAACTCTCATTGAATGATGATAATTTTTAAACTTCAACTTTGAACCTTTGCTTGGCATTTTTATTTTAACTACTGATTTATCTTTGCAATATTCTTCATGTTTATCTAAACTTTCCTGCTTTGGAAATGAATTCAAACAACGTAAACAAATAAATCTTTTATAATTATGATTATTAATCTGCGAAGCAAGAAGTCCAGACATTTTTCTAATCCAGCAATAATGACTTTTTTCAGAATCTGAAATAAGAAGAAGATTTATTCTTTCACCATTTGTTTCCGAAATCCTCAACGGATAAACTTCTTCTTTAATTTCATTATAACCAAATACATTTACACTTATAGTTGGATTATTTTCTTCAAATATATCAATTTTTCCCAACTCAACTGGAAAAGTTAATCCATCCCAATTCAACTCCTCAGAATTCCTTTTTAACTCTTTTGTAATTCGCTCTTTATTTTTCCCCTCAGGCTTTGTAACTGCTAACGTCGCTGCCCATTTAAAACATTCTAAATCTTTATTTTTAGGATTCACAATAGATTTTTTAGAAGATAATTTCCTTGGCAAAGGAATATATGAACTCCCAGAAATAGGATTAAATTTATCAATATGTAAACTTAATAAAACTACCTTTTTAAAAATCCACCCCGATCCCATATTTTGAAATACTTCTATCTTTTCCAAAATTTTTTCCACAAGTCTATCATAAATTTCATCTAACTTTGTAGTTTCAGTTATGATTTCAATATCACTATGAAAATATGAAATTGACAAATTTTTCTTCTTTTTAAATTCAACTTCGAACACCATTTTAAATTTAATTGGTTTTTCTTGCTCTTTCAAAAGATTTAAAACCTGAACTTTATGCCATTTAAAATAAATCTTTGGATCAACTTTGGCTTGTCCCTTAATTTCATAAGAAGTTAAAAACCCTTTGAGAGCAGATGCTTTCTTTGTTACTTTATGCTGATTGAATAGTTTATTAATTACAGATTGTAACTTTTTAACTCTTTCATCTATCTTCTTTTTTTCTTTTGGAATGAAATTTAAAATCCAGTCAGCAAATTTATTTAAATTCTTTTTTACATTATCCTGTAATTTATTTATATTAGGTTTAACTGGAGCTTTATAAGCTTGTGGTTTTAAAATTGGTGTTTTAATAACAGGTACAGGTGAATCTAAAATATTATTAGTTTGACTCATCTTGTATATAATATAAAATATTATAATCCTAATATATGATCCCCTTTCAATTCTCTAATTTCATATGAATTAAAAATCCTTTCCACACAAGAATCGCAAAGTTTTGTTTTCAAATCCCTGAATTCTGTTTTAATTTTTGCCATTTTACACATAATACATACATAATATTCAAATTTTATTTTGAATTTTTTAAGATCATCCATATATTAAATATAAAAGAATTCAGACAAACTGCAGCATATTAGTTACCCACCCCTCCCCTGTTGATTTTGCTAGCTCATTAATATTCATAAATCTAACCACCCCTCCCCTGTTGATTTTGCCAACTGAGTCAGATTATTTTTTTTTTCCTATGACGTCATCACCTCCCCTCCCCTCCCCTAGTAGTAGAGAGGGGCCTAGCTCAAATTCTGATTTGAGTCAAAATGAAGCTTTTTTCACCCAACGAATTGCTGGATGAAATAGGGCTTTGAGCCAGAATCCGCCCCTCTCTACTACTCAACAAGAATGTTAAAATGCAAAATAAATTGGTATTTTATAAAGAAAAGATTTTTAAAAAACAACATTGGCTGTACACTGCTTCTCAATTACATGTGCAAAATGATGAAAAACTTCCCAGCGAACTAAGTGTTTGGTGAATGTCAATCAAAGCGTTTCCATGGCTACTCCTTTATATATTAATCTGACTAAAGATAAAATGGAAATGGTCTATAAACTAAGCATTAGAAAAGAATATTCGTGTTTCTATACTTTGTTAGAAACATTCGGGATTGTTGGGGAGAAAAGAGAAAAGGTATTGAATCACGAGCTGAAATGCCTTTCCGATTTTTCCTTCGTGTTTTCACGTGCACCTGCATGATAGCATCGAATTACTTGCCATCATAGATTGCTGGAATAAGCTTTAGTCATTTTAACTTAATTAAGAGTACCTTCGAATAATTGCCATGGAAACTCTATGATTGACATCCACCAAATCTACTTCGCTGGGAAGACTTTTTTTAACCATTTCGAGCGTGTAATTGAGAAGCAGTGTAATTCGTTAAAGATTTAAAGATCATTCTGACATGGAAGGCACTTAGGTGTGCGGTACCAAATTCATCATACGAAAGTAGCAAAAATTCACGGCATTTTTATAACTTTATAGTCAAAGAGAAAGCGAAGAAGTCAAACAGAGCGAAGGTCTGGATAAAGCGTTTCAACTTGTCAGAACAAGATTTACCATATTCTTACATAGAATTTGTTTTGAAACTAATGTGAAATCCTTAGCTTTCAATACATGTTTTTTAAATAATGTTCCGTTTCCAAAACTTTGTAAACTTGGTATATTACAATTAGATCTATAGATGTTCTTTTTTTGTCAAAATGCTTCATAAACGGGCCTTATTTTTTTATGACTGTTCTTTTCGCAAATTATTTTGGATTGAATTTCAAAATCTTTAGGAATCACGAGCAAAAAAAGGTTATTCACTATTAATACAAGAAAGTATAATAGGAATTCACGATACTTCTAACAGCAGTGAGCAGCTCAATTATTTTATTGTATTGCGGAAAAATATTTATGTGGAGCTGTGAATGTAAACAAATTTTTCCAAAAAGACCAACTTTAGAAAAAATAATCCAAAATCCCAGTAAACGAAAAAAAGGGTAATAAAAAAGGCTTCACAATAAATAAAACAAAAAGAAACCAAAGCAAAAAATAATGTTTTTGATAATGCAATTACATATATTAAACAGATTAAAAAAGTGAATTGAGATATTGTAACAACGTAATATCCTAATTTTGCGATTCTGATAAAATAAAATAAATCAATGAAAATTCTATTGACCTATCCATAATTACTTTGCAAAAGCATTCTTCTCTTCGACATAATAATTGTAGTCATTGGTCATACAGCTATTCTTGAAACGGTTGTCCATTTGAAATACTGATTTAGCGAGTAACACTGCCTTATTTCCATATCTCAAGTTTTCATAAGATTAGACGTGAAACAACGATACAAAGCTGCACATAGTATATAGTTACATGTTATGTTATTTTGCACATTTTAAGTCATCATTTCTTTAAAAAGAACATGAGATATGCCATTGACTTTGCCATTGACAAACATTTCAAGAAAAGCTGAATTTTTCACTCCATGAAAAATATTTTTAACTTGCTCACACTTGATCTCTTTAATTTGTAGGAGAAATTGAAAATTATTGACCATGGAAATGTTGAAAATTAACTAAAATCACAACTGGAATTCCAGTGCGAACTAGAATTGTATCTATGATTGAGCAGTTCTGTTTGAAATTTGTTTTCATATAAGATATCATATAAATGCAAAATATATTGATTGAACAGCTCATACAAAGGAAACAGTGGTCGTGATTCATTGTTTTCGTTGAGTGTTCTATTTTACAAATTATTAAAAGCTTGTTCTTTATGATCAGTTTATCAAGTAGAGAACAAATAATATACGCCTGGAATAGATAGCTAACTAATTCCCATTTAGGTACAATTAGGTGATATTTGTTGACTAAGTTTAATCAGTTAATAAATAGGCGAGCCTTGACGAGCATAGGCAAGTGATGGTCCGCTTTCTAGAGCGTATTCTGGACTGTTGAGACAATTAAAGACACATAAGAATGCTCACAAAGATGAAAACAATATTTTATTGTGGACGGCTATTCAAGTCTCAATTGATCTACATATTAGAAACCACGTTTATTTGCGTACTCAGCCGTTGATCTAGCAAAAGCTCTTCAAAGCTAGTACAACTCACTCAGTCATGCCTCACTGAATTCCTCTGTCTTGTCTAATTAAGCACTATCGCCTATTTAATCCTGTTTCACGGGTATATTATTTGCACTCTACTTCCATCTTTTCTTCCTTTAATTTATTCAATTGTTCCCTCATTTTTTTTCGTTTACCCCATCGTTCTTATAGTAAATATACATATAAACTTAAATTTAAAATGGAATCCTTCTGGAAAAACAACAAAAATGCAACAGCTGAGTTAGAAAAATGAAAAAATAAATAAATCGGAAAAAAAATAAAAAAAAAATAAAAAAAAACATAAAAAATACAAAGGAAAAAAGTTATATCGTATATTATCAATATTATCATAAACGATTAAAAAATGAAAAATAAATTAAAACAAAATAAATCGAAAAAAAATTGAAACGAAAAAAAGGTAAAAAAACAAAATTGTTAAAAATACAAGTACAAATTATCATTTACGTCGAACATTTCCGTCCCTCTTGATCAACAAACCATAGAACGTCGTTCGTTGAACTGTCCCGTGGTCCCTCTATTTCTTGGTGCATAACACGTCCGACGTCTTGGCGATTAGATCGGTATCGTAAGCATTCCTAACTCAAAACACATCCAGAAATTTAACTACGCTTTAAGGCCGGTACACACGAGTTAAAGCTTGCTCCTGCAACAAGCTTCCGAAACATGTCCCCAGAGCAAAGCCCCCCCTTCTGTATCAACGATTTCACGCGAAAAGATGTGTTGTGCAAATTTTGATCTCGGGTTTTGCTTCCTCATATCAAACTAGTTTAATGTGAGGGAACACGCTCCAGGAGCAAATCTGTTAAAGGGGCATGTTGCGGGAACACGTTCACTCATATGTACCGGCCTTTAGGCTTTGCAAAAAATGGTGCTGTGGGTCAGATTCAAGCCTTTCGTAACCTTCCCAGTCAGTGTTCATGATGTTTGACGAACGCAATACGCTAGGCCGCCGAAAACTTTTTCTCATATTCAATACGGCCTTGAATACGTGTTAACATTGGAAAGCCAAAGGTTTTTTCAAACTGAGCTCTCATTTTATTTTTTATTTTATTAATATTTCTTTTTATATTCTTTTTAAATTGTACTTGTTTTGATTTTTTTTTTTTATATACAGTGGGTAATTAGTCCCTAAATATATGCCTGCGGGATATCGATGACTTTGTGTGGATTTCTTCAATGACCTGGTCCTAGTACAAGTTATCATGATTACAAATTCGCTAATGAACTAACAATTTTAGCGTTTATATATACTTCCATGGTTTTATCTGTCCCTTTGTCACATGTATAAACCACGCTATATTGATAGATATTCACGCTATTTCACCTGTTTGAAAGAAAAACTTGGAACATTTTTATAAATGGCATTTGAGTAGCACTAGACAAGCAGCGCTGTGCTGTTAGATTTTGACGTCGTCCCAATCGATCCATTTCTTTCCATTATGCGTGACTCATGTATGAATTTTTAGCTTCAACGTGATTAGGGATGCTGTCTATTTCTAGAATACAATTATACATATTAGTAACTTTTTTTCTGAATAAGGGAAAATATTTCAGCATTTTAAGTTATTCAGGAAATGGCAAAATAGCTCTATAAAGCGAAGGCAATGCAATGGCTAAGAGACGCTTGCTTTTCATAGTGAGCCCCACGGTAAAATTGTATCATAGAAAAAGATAAGATCGCTTTCATAAAACTGAAATGACATCTTAAATAAGATATAGGAAAAATACCCCAAATGTTTGAAAAAGGCCAATTTTCTTGTTTTAGCCAATCAGATCAAGCATTTAAACAATACACAATCAACACCTTTATGCATTCCATTGCCGTTTGCTTGCCTAGTTCTTACTCGGAAGGTTACTTAAATCAATCAAGTGATCTATGTGCAAGAATGTAAAATTTGTTCAGTGAAATGAACAAATTTGAGGAAATTTTGGATGAGTTTTTAAAAGTTTAGACTGAAAGTGAAATACACTCAACGGTATAATATATACAAGTCATAAATCTATTGTTGAGTGTCTACAGTGTGGAACATTAAGAATGATATTACACCTATTAAAACTGAGGCGCGCCGCTCAAATGGACTAGGATGAGCGAGAAAGCAAAATGGGATGGGTTGAATGTGGGATGAAAGTGACCCAGGATGGGATAAAAGGATCTCGAGGGCCCATTCTGTTACTACTTATATACATAGCACTTGACTGAATCTTTCAATAAAAGTCCAACGAACTTTTTCTCATTGATTCTCTGGTGATTTGTATGTTTTACATTGTACATGCTTTATCATTTTATCATTCTATCATAACAATTGTAGCTAGTTGATTTTTATACTTACCGTTTGCAACAAGGAAGTATTGATGTTGTTAAGAACAGACTAAATTATACTTGCAAATTACACAGTCTTAAGGAGTTGAAGTGAAGCCCAGAGAAAAGTCGACTGCACATTCAAACGACGCTAACTCTCACAAATATCAGAAATAACAATTGAAACTACAAAGTTTGCAGCTAAATTGAAGTTAGGTGTAGCAGTGAGTTTTTTAAGGTAAGGGCATTAGTAAGTGCCACAATGGATAAATTCTGACTAATTTATAATTTGAATTGTGTGACAAAATATATCTTTAGGAACCCTACTGGTATAACTCGTTAAAAAGATGGCAAAATCCTATTTAGACGCAACTCTGATAGCGATTTCAACAAGTCAATTTGATTCAAACAATAGCAGCTTATAAGTTTCTAAACTATGATCTACATCATATAAGGTACATTAGATTGGCCTGGTCGACAGACAGAATGATATGTAACAAGACTTAAATGAGTAATTTTACCGAGAAATGTTTAAAATTTTCTGAAAATATAACTTTGGAAAATCTTGCTAATGATTGATAAGGCTGCTTTACACGATGCGATTTGTCGTGTGCAATTTGTAACAAACCAATAATTGTGAAGTTCAAGAGCTTGTACAACTAGTCGTACGACTTTCTAAAACAAGTTAATTGCCCACTAACATTGACAACCGTATAATGAAAAAACAAGTTGCACGCGCACTAAAAAGTGTTTTAGAATGTCCTTCGACTAGGTTTAGAAGCTTTTGAACCTCACTGACTAGCTGTATACTACAAATCGCACACGACGAATCGCACCGTGGTAATCAGCCTTTAACTAATCTAAATGTGTGTATTTAACTATTATTGCTCAGTATTATACAATGTACATGTTTTATCATTTTATCCGTTCTATCGTAAGTGCTGTAGCTAGTTGATTGTTATATTTTACGTTTGTGGGAATGCAACAAGGAACTACTATGGATGTAATTGTCATCAAAAGACTAAATCATACTTGCAAATTACCCATTCTTAAGAAGTTGAAGTGAAGCGCAGAGAAAAGTCGACTGCACATTCAAACGACGCTTAGCTAACTCTAACATATATTAGAAATAACAATTTAAACTGTAAAGTTTGCAGCTAAATTGAAGTTAGGTGTTGCAGTGAGATTTTTTTAAGGTAAGTGCATTAGTGCCGCAGTGGATAAATTTTGACTAATATATAATTTGAATTATGCGACAAAATATCTTATTTTTTCTCAAACAATTATGATAATTTAAAAGTCGTTTCATGCTTTTTTTAATTTTGTTTTTTTGTTTTTTGAATGACCAATTATTCAGCAGAGCATTTTGGCTAGACTCGTTCGCAGTCGTTTTTCGCAGTTATTGCGTGGCAAACCCTAAAACCGACTGTGAGGGAATCTACATTTTGGCTGCACTATCAACAGGATCTTTGCAACTGAGTAATTTATGTAAATGGATAGTGTATATTGAGGGTCCTGACTACTTTACGCTTAAAACCTGTGCCGAGGATCAAATTTCTGTTGAAAACGACGCGTGCGCGCCAAAACCCGTCAAAAGGCAACATAGAATAATACAAGCATTCTTCGAAAAAATCTTTCTTTTGGCGAGATTTGTGAAAACCATAATGACTTTTCAACATAAAGAAGTGATGGTTTAGGGTTTCACTTTTAGATGCGATTTTGAGTTGAAGACGAAAACAAAACTGTAAATTTTGACAAATTTTTAAAACATACAATTTATTTCTCCATATTTGTGTAAAAAAGATTCTTCTTGAGATTGCCTGTGAAAAATATCCCATCAAATTAAAATAGCTCACATCAAATTAAAATAGTCCACATCGAAATAAAATAGCTCACATCAACTACAAATTGCCGACATCAAATTAAAATTCACGATTAAAAAATGCCAGTCAGCAGTCTTACTCAATTCTTCGCGGGTTTCCTGTGGACAAAATTTCCCGCCAAATCGAATTTGCGGCATATCGCTGGTATCACTTTTTTTTAAATAATAACACAAAGTGGAGTGGGAAACTGAGGCTATTGTAAATAAAGTTGCTATTGACATGTGACATTGATATTGACATTGTGCTAATGACATGTTATTGGAGGGGAAATGGGATAGGTGTTGGTAGTACTTGTGGATGCTGATAGCTTTATTTAGAAATATTTACTGATATTTATAAATTGTAATTAGGTAGAATTTAAATGCAAGGCCCCTCTGGATACCAGCCTCGTTGCTGAATGGGCCACCCTGCCTAAATAAAGTTTACCTTTACCCTAGTGTTGTTTGTTAAGAGTTGGGATGTTAGAGGGATTATGTGTGCGAGAGCAAAGGTAATGGGTTGGGAATTGGAATATGTGTGCGTACCAAGCAGACATGTAATTTCATCTTTTATTTTAATAAGCTAGATTTTGGCTAACTTCAGCTTTTCGATGCAATACATTTAAAATTATAGCTTGTTTATATATGGTGTAGTCAGACAGAACCTGTTGTGTTCAAGTACTTGAATTGGACTTTAGCCTGAATGGGAAGCTAATTTGAACCTAATATGGGTTATATATTATTATTAAACTCTTTTTCTGTGTTTTGGTTCATTTGGGAAATATCATTTGAAGTGTAATTCTGTCTGAATACTCCATACATTTACAATGAAGTGATGTAAAATTACTAACCAATAGTGTTAGCTAATTTTATCATATGACTTCTCTAATTTTCACTTGTTTTAGTTATTTAATACAGAAGTAATACTAAAATGTTATTTAAGACTTCTATAAAAGATTGTGATAATTTTTGGGACAAGACATAGCAGCAGCTTGTAGTAAGTCAACTTTTCAGTTCACAATTTAATTGTGTTTGCTACAAACTACAACATGCCTAAAAATACGATACATAAATTGTTTTGGGGTACAGGTTAAGTATCTATCAATGTCAAGAGAGTATGAGATAAGAGAGTTTATCCCCGTATTGGGCTTTGCACTCATCAGGCGATCTTTTCATTCTATTCTTAAGCTGAAGTTATTTCGAGAACGGAACGTGATTGGCCAGATTGCAGGAGGCGCAGTCGCATCGCCAGAACATCTCAAGAAAAAAAAATGCGGAGATTGGTAACAAGTTTCTAAAAATAGCACGATGAGTAGAGCCCCTGATGGGGTCCGGGATAAGCTTTCTTATCTCATACTCTTTTTTCAATGTCTAGTTCTGGAACAGTGCTGTAACGCAGCTGTAACACTTGATATTTCTATTCAATGATTGACTAATTTCAAAACTAATTAATTGTCAGAAGGTTGCAGTGTAACAAAGCAATATATATATTTTAATTTTATCGATAATACTTTTCATTCTATAAGTCACAATTATTTTGAAAAAAAAAGCTGTTGCAACGCGATAAAACAAACAGACTTTCACTTAAAGAATATTCATGGAAGAAAAATCAAATCAAATATGACAAAAGATTGATGGTCATTCTGATATCTATTTTGTGAAACAATTGGTGGAAAACATGTCTGATTACACCTATTCCTCTGGATATTGGCTTTAGGTTCACTGTACAGAAGTATGGATACAAACCTCACATGAGTAAAGAGTATGAAGAATAAAGAATCCGTTGAAAAAATGAATACAGCAAAAAAGCTGACATGTGCTTGAGAGAGTGAGAAAGAGAAAAAATACTGAAAAAATGACCATGTATCAAATGGTTCTTGAATCATGATCAAATATATTTTCAGAACATCACAGCTTTCCTGATCTTTTTAAACCAAGATCCAGTCCCAGGCAGTCCTCAACACGTAAACGGAAGAATGTCTTCTCCAAAAAAGCAGGTAAAACCAACCCATACTTTGAAATACACCAATGTGAATTCATCCAAATCAAAAGGCAAACGTTGCCAATCGCGCTGGCGATAGTTTTACGAAGAGACCCTTTCACCTCTTCTTTCAACATTAACTACAACGTGCAAACATCTATTTGACCAATTTATTTATTCACTAAGACATTATTATATTGGGACTACATTTCTTATGTATACCACAGTTTGGGAGGGGAGGGATATGATATATAATTCTGCGATTGGTTTGCTCAGCTTTAATTATTTTTGAATTTTGCAAGATAATGACAAACGCTTCAAAAAGGATCGATTGACAGAAGTGCGAGAACTTGCAGCTGTATACTAATTCACGGATAAACGTATTGGATATTTTGTATTTCTTTATCCTTCCCTATATTATTCAGTAATGCATTAATATTTTTACCATAAGGTTTGTGGTCAATATTCTGTTGACTTACTATCGGCTTGACTTTTGATGGGTTCACATCATTCTTTCAGAACATCAAAGTTCAAGTGAAAGTCGAGTTCCTAACCGAGCCAATTGGTCCACCTCCAGTCGTCCCTCCACCCGTTACTGTAACCGTTCAGAATGGAACCAATGCCTATGAAGTTACAATGAAAGCAGCTGAAATGAACCCAAGTTATGCTTTCGAAACAAAGTGTTATCCAGAATTTGGCCACTTTGTTGTTTTGATTTGTGGAGTACGACAAGTTCCCGAGGAGAAGAAATATTGGATGATTTATTCTGATCCTCACACTGAGATACCGACAGGAGTTGATAAATTCATACCTAAGGATGGCAGTTGTCTCATTTATAAGTATCAGCAACTTCACCCTGAAAAGCTTGATAGCTTAAAAACACTTTTAGTTTAGTGTATGTTGGCTGTAACTTTTCATCTAAGCAAGTACATTTGATTGGTTTGAAAATCAATATGAAGTATAGTTTTAATTGTTGTAGTTAGTACTAGTACTGGGAATAGTCACGTTAAAAATTAAGTGTACTTTAGACACAGTAAAAGCATCAATTAAAATAAGAGGCAAAAACATAATGTTTTTTGTTGTTGAGGTCAGTATTATATCAAATTTAAAACGTTGTTTTTGTCGGTGTGACTGTCGAAATGTCGTCCCTTGTAAAGTGTACGTACTTCTCAAAAATGACATATTTTCGTAATTAAGGGGATTTCAAGTTTCAAGTTTATTAAATAAATAAATCAAGTGTTTATACAAATACACACACCTGCAGATAGTTAAAATTTCAGCATTCGTGATTACACTTAAGTCAATTAACCAAAAAAAGAAAGTTTGATATCATATCGATTAAACGACTGTTTTGTCAGCTAAACTAGCTAATTCGTGTTTCTGCGAAGATATATTTAGAGCGGATTAATCAACAAAAGGAAGTACAATTTGAACCGTGGGTGTGATTATAATTGTTATCTGCAGTATGTAGAAATTACGACCATAGCAAGTCTTTTCTTTAAATGCAGCATATTCACTGAGTGGTTCTTCATCTGCATTCTCTCACACTCACTACCTCTACATTTATATTTCAACTCACACAACACTACTCATGGTGTTGATTTTTGGTGGAGGGAGGAAAACCGGAGATCCCGGAGAAAACCCCTCGTGGCATGAGAGAGAAACAACACATTATAAACAAACTCAGTTCACATATCACCCAGACCGCTCCAGGGATCGAACCGGGGTCACAGTGGTGAAAGGCCAGCGCTCTCACCGCTCGCCCACCCATGCCACCCATGGTTCCGGATCCACAAACGAAATCTAGCTCGAAACAACGCACAGCGATACGTGTTGCTCCTTCGGAAGTCAACGACAATACAACAACCCAAATCAAAAAGTCAATTATCGGCAAATCTTTCGACGGAGCCACTCGGTGGTTAGTCTCCATCGCATCCGTTTCCGGTGTGATCGATTTTTTCGAACAGACCGGAAACGGATGCGAGCTGGACACTACTCGGTGGTTGACTTAAAACACTTTTATTTTACGTTTGGTTAGAAGAACTTATAATGGCAGACTTTAGTAGAACCAGATTGAGTGAGACTGAGTGGTACAGCGTTTAGTAGCCGGATATCCAAAACCGACCTATATTCATGCTTCAGTTCCGTTAGCTCCTACTTTTGTGGGTCAGGAACAATAGACAAGCCATTGGTCTTTTACAAGTAAGGTCAATCTATTTTTTTTTTGCCTGCATGAAAAAAACCTACAAAGACATATTCACTAATGGCTATAACATACATCGTTAGCGTTCTAGTAAACTAGGCTGCAATGAGACACGCATTCTAAAGCCTACTCAATGAATTCCATAAAGAGAGAGGACATAAGTTGATATCAAAAAAGGCAAGAACCAACAGCATGCATAAAAAATACTCGTTTCATTATGTGCGTCGTTGGACAGCTTGTTTTGTGGCTCAAAATCTCTCAATGCTAATGTAACAAGGCATTTTAGGCGAGTGTGTTATTTAATGGGTTAGACGTGCATGTTGGTGTGTGTAGAAGAGGAACGTTCAGTTAGAGAAAGTATGCGGCCGATATTAAATTAACGCCGAGAAGGCTTTTTTGTTTCAAGAAGTCCCAACAAATACGAACTATACGAAACTAATCTTGCGGGCTTCCTAATGTGTTTGGGAATTTATTTTGTTATAGCGTACAAAATCTCTTTTTTTTTCGAAAATGTATGTCGCCTACTGGTCAGCGGGTTAGTTGTCTTGATAACTTGGTTTTATCTACGCAACATCCAAAGCAAGACTTCACATGAATTCGCATGGCTGGACGGTTCATCACAAGAGAGTTGGAGAATGGCTACAAGTTGATCTCGGTTGTAAGGGCGTGGTCACTGTTATTGCAACGCAAGGTTCAAAACTATCTGGTAAAGCATGGACCAAGAGCTATACACTTAAGTACAGCAGTGCCGGGAAAGTATTCTATAGTTACCAATCAGGTATGTATTTTACCAGTAATGATAACAACTATGATATGAAATTTACAACTAAAGCAAAAGCAAAAAGTTATGTATAAGACAAGACAGTAAAACAGGTGCGACAAAAATTATCCGCATCGGCCCGCACTATATATCTATGTCCTTTGTGCTGAACCAAAGGAAAAGCTAAGTTGAAGATTACCAGTAAAAGACCAGTTTTGACTGCTTTGATGCTTCAAGAGAAATAGTTAAAAATAGATTATAGTTTGAATCAAAGTGAAGGTTTGAACTTACTCCGACGAAGGACTAAAGGCTGGCTTCCGTATAATCGCTGAGATCTCCGTATCGCTGAAAATGATGGCAGCGATCGTCAGCAATAGTATGAAAACACTTTTCAACGATCAAAACCCATCGAAACAATTGACAGCGATCGTGAGCGATCCTTGCATCAGTAATTTCAGCGATCCGGCGATCGCGAGCGATTATATGGAAACCAGGCTTTTAAAACGTCCGAAATATCAGTTGTACAAATCGTCACTGTGATTCAAATTAAATTTGTAATCTTTTATCAAGATGAGAATCGGTCAATTCCAGAAAACTATTCTTATTCGTTCTTTTAATTTCAACATTTTCCAGGAAAGGTCTTCAAAGGTAATGCAGATAAATACACCGTAGTAAAGAATGCCATTTCTCCTCCAATTTACGCCCGGTACATCAGGGTCTATCCACAAACCTGGTACGACTGGCCAGGAATCAGAATGGAGCTTTATGGTTGCAAATAAGGTGCGTAGAAACTTGGTGCATTCTTTGTTTCTGCTAAATCAGATGAATACATCCAAATGAGTCGTGACGACTTGAAATAGGTATTAATTAAGATTGAGAATATAGTGTTTGATTGGTCTACTTTATTCTATACCAAAGGAGAAATACCACATAGACAACATCCCGTCTAATAATGGTGCTTCAAAGGCCCGGGGAAGGGGGGGGGGGGGGGGCGGTTGTACTACCCTATATCGACTATACGGGGATGATCCGCTGAACAGTGTATGGTTTTTCAACCTTGGTGTCATGAACAGGGTATTAATAAACATACAGCATTGAAAAATTAATTCACTCGTCTGATATTTAATTCAGGCCATTTTCAATGTATTACTTTCAATTTAGGTCAGTCTCTTAGCAGGGGTAAAAACACTGCCAGCTGCTTAATTGTTGGTTTGTTGGTTTGTTGGTTTGTTTGTTTGTTGGTTTGTTGGTTTGTATAAACTGTAATGTCTGTAATTCTACCTTGTTTTTGCATTATTGATGATTGGGTTTCCTGTGCCATTCTCAGTCTCTTGCATTTCGCTAGTAGCGCCGGCTTGTGTTTGCCGCTCGCAAAAGACGCATTTAGTTAAGACGTTCTTTAGATTAGCTGTTTTTTGAAATTATTTTACAGTATGAACTAAATCTAAATAGGGTAAGGACACATTCAAGATTCTTGTGATTGCTTTTCGGTTCTATCCCAGGAGGGAGGGGGTGACTCTATTGTATGCAAATGAGCCGCTCTCCAGACTCATCGCTACCACCAACAAATCACGCTGCGCTTGACTGGCTTCTAGTAAATTATTGTGTAGTCGCCATCAGCTTTACCTTTACAAAAAAAGCTCAAAAATGAGGTCAAGGAAGCTATTGTGGTTTACTTTATTGTGATTGTGTCTCTTTTGTATATTCTAGTGTTAGTAGAGTGCAATTGTTTTCCGATTCAAACTATTTCTTGTGATTTTTAGTCTGTTTTAGTTTCGCGGGACGTTCTCGGGATATGTCAAACGTTTTTGTTCGGGACGCGCAAAATGTCTTCAGAAATACTTTATTTTCGTTAACAAAAACTAAACATACTTCTAAATAGGAGGTTCTATAAAGCATTTCCTAAGCTTATATTTGAAGTATATTTTACCTAATGACATGGTCTCGTACTTCTCATCAATCCTTTCATTTGCGGCTAGTTCATTTTCATCCCACTTAACATGTTTACCTCACTCATTTCTTTATCGACATTTCCTCCTCATAGTAATTTTACATTTATTTTTATTGACGCTGTTGCATTATTTGCTTTGTATTATTTTTGAGTCAAAGAACTGCAAAAAGTTAACATGCAATATAATTTGAGGTAAAAATGTTAACGGTATGTTTATGTATATGATTATGGAGGACCTGTGTATACTAGTAAACAAAGTAATGCAAACTGTTAAAACATTATCCTTTGGATGAGTTTTTATTATATTTATCATTCTTAATACACTGAATACGGAAAGGGTCATAATTTTGCATGTATGTCTTTCAAATAAGTCAGTAATTGGTCATTATTTACATTTGTAAGCTTCTATGATGTAGTTTGTCCCACTCACCTTGTGTTTGTAAATCGCTATAGTGCTGTAGCTTTGATAACATTTTTTATAGACATTTGGACTACAAGTATGAACAAAGCGGTCCATGCATAATTATTTATAGTTGTTTAAACTTCGCAATTTATAGTACATGAATAAATGCTAAAAAAATGATTTAAAAAAATTCACATTTTAGTGAATTAGTGTGCAAGCATATCTTTTTGCTGGTATTTAATGCTGAGGTTATATCGTATCTTGTGTTTAAAAAGATTGATGAGACGAACCGAGCGACCAACGCCATCCAAATTTTACAGTCAGATAGATAAACATATTAGCTATAAAACCTCCTATTTTGAACGAACAAAACAACAGTGTTCCATAGTAAGGACCATTTGCTTGTGCAAAATTGTATCGTCAGATCGACGGCCGCCATCAATATTCAGGCACAAGAAATTACTTTTAGAAACGTTTTATGTGTTATCCAAACAAAAAAACATACGCTATTACCAGTATGTGCTTTAATAGTTTCGAGACATATTTCATCCAAAACTGAAAAGAAAGTGTAGTAAATCGCAAAAATTGCAACAAAATATGGAAGCCTTCGTTGCCGCCATATGAAAAACTCAGTGAAGCGTGCGGTGGTAGCGATGAATAAATGTTGGTTGGTCTGTAAAATTGGTATAATGCAATTAGATCTATGGTTTTTATTAATATTTTTTTTTTTCAAAATGCTTCATAAACGGGCCTCATCTTTTTTATGACTGTTCTTTTTACAAATCATTTTGGATTGAATTTCAAACCCTTTGGGAAACACGAGAAAAAAAGGTTATTTCACTTCCAAAGCAAGAAATTATAATAGGAAGTGACGGTACCTCTAGCAACAGTGAACTCCTCAATTATTTTATTTTATTGCGGAAAAATATTTATGTGGAGCTTTGAATGTAAACAATATTTTTTTCCAAAAAATGACCAACTTTTGAAAAAATCCAAAATCCCAGAAAACATTGTGAATTTAAATAACATGTTAGGTGAAAAAGGGAATAAATAAAAAGACTTCACAAGAAATAAAACAAAGAGAAACCAAAACAAAAAATAATGTTTTTGATAACGTAATTAGATATATTAAAGTGAAGCTCAAGTGAACTGAGATAGAGTAACAAGGCCGTTATCCTAATTTTGCGATATAATAAAAGGAATCAATAAAAATTATATTGACCTATCCATAATTTACTTTCTTCTCTTCGACATAATAATGGCAGTCATTGGTCATACAGCTATTCTTGAAACGGTTGAACAGTTGAAATACTGATTTAGCGAGAAACAATGTCATTTCCATATCTCCAGTTTTCATAAGGTTAGACGTGAAACAATGATACAAAGCTGCACATATTATATAGCAACTACAAGTAATGTTATTTTGCACATTTTCAGTCATCATTTCTTGAAAAAAAAAACTTGAGATGTGCAATTGACTTTGCGATTGACAAACATTTCAAGAATAGCTGTATTTTTAATTTTTACTCCATGAAAAACATTTTTAACTTATTTGCACAAATCTCTTAAGTTTGTGTGAGAAATTGAAAATTATTACTGGGATTCCAGTGCAAACTAGAATTGCATCTATTATTGAGCAGTTCTGTTTGAAATTTGTTTTGATTCATTCAAAGCAATAATTTAAATGCAAATATATTTATTGAACAGTCCATACAACAAATGAAACAGTGGTGGTGCTTTATTGTTTTCCTCTCATATTTCACGTTCAAACAACAATTTGAACATGTTACATTTTTTTATTTTATTTTTGTGCAATTTGAACAAAATCTTTATTTTTGAACAAATCGAACCGAGATCAGTTAGGGTAGTTATATAAAACAATAAAAATATTCTAGTCATATTAAATAAGATTATGATAAATATTATTTAATATTAATCGAACGATTATCATTCTTTTTTAGTTTGTTCTTTATAATCAGTTTATCAAGTAGAGTGCAAATAATATACGCCTGAAATAGATAGCTAACTAACTAATTCCCAATTAGGTACAATTCGGTTATATGTGTTGCCTAAGTTTAATCAGTTAATAAATAGCCGAGCCTTGACGAGCATAGGCAAGTGATGGTCCGCTTTCTAGAGCGTATTCTGGACTGTTGAGACCGTTAAAGACATATAACAATGCTCACAAAGATTAAAACAAAATTTTATTGTGGATGACTATTCAAGTCTTAATAGAACTACATATTAGAAACCACGTTCATTTGCGTACTCAGTCGTTGATCTAGCAAAAGCTCTTCAAAGCTAGTACAACTCAGTCATGCCTCACTGAATTCCTCGGTCTTGTCTAATTAAGCACTAACTATCGCCTATTTAATCCTATCTGTTTCACGGGTATATTATTTGCACTCTACTTCGATCTTTTCTTCGTTTAGTTTATTCAATTGTTCCTTCATTTTTTTTCCGTTTACTTCTCGGCCAAGTCTTCTCTGCAGAATGGTGGCCTATCGTTCACATAGTAAATATAATATTAATATAAATTTATATGTAAAATGAAATACTTCTGGAAAAAGAAAATAAATGCATTTATTATATCCATTTTGAAATCACTCACAAATGGAACAATGTGATTGGTTGTAAACAGTGCGATTTAATCACGAAACGCATCCTGTTGGTTCATAAATCGCAATCTTAAACAACCAATCAAATTAAAGCATGAGTTTTAAATTGACCAATCACATCAAAACACAAAACCTAACCAGCCAATAGTATCACTGGAAAAAAAAATGCTGACATCATCATCACTACAAAAAAATCAGTGTTTTTTGTGATTTTTTTATTGAGGTGAAAATGTTTTGTCCATTGTTTTGTTATTTTACCTCTATAATGGATGAATTCAGCTTCTTTGATTTTTTTAACTGATGATGATGATGAAAGCATATTTCTCCTCGATTTCCCTTCGTTTGAAGTGAGTTCACAAGTTCCGCAAGTTCCTTAGTCCACTGTCTCCAGCGTCGTACAAGTAGCCGACAAAGTAGCCGACAATGTAGCTAACAAAACAGCAACAACTACTCAATTTGTAGATGAATCCAGATTTCCATTAATGTCAAGAGATGAAATAGAAGCACTAAAGTCATCAGCTGCAAACAAAGATACCTCACGCTCGACAAAACAATGGATGAACGTTTTCAATACCTGGTGATTGTCCTGCCATCTTGGCAGCGTAAACATTAAGTTGTAACCATGAAACCGGAAGAGCTTGACGAATTACTCACACAATTTTATGCCGAGGTGAAACGCCAGAATGGTGATGATAACGAGCCAGATTCCCTCAGAATAATGCAGAGTGGAATCGAAAGGTACCCCAAAGAAAATGGCTATAAATACAGCATCACTCGCTCGCGAGAGTTTCTCAACTCGCAGAAAGTTCTGGACGCAAAGGCAGTGCAACTACGAGAACAAGGCAAAAGACCAAATAAGTCTCATCCACTGGAGCCATTACACGAGTCTGCACTATGGGAGAAAGGTCAGCTTGGAGACTTTAATGGAAGAGCTCTAACTAATGTCAACTTTAAAAATCTGGCCGAGCACTAACCACAGCACCCTTGTTGCTAAGTTGAAAAAAGCAGGACAGCTGCGAAACGTCATATGCGAAATTACTGGACATGCTCGTGAAAGTTCACTTGATGATTACGACCACATCGATGAGAATCAAAGAAAAAATATTTCTCATATCATCAGAGGGTTTGAGTCAAACAAACAAACCGAAAATAACGTCCGAAAAACAAACGAGCCAAATTTGTTCTATCCAGCGACCTCCTCTAGCTGCAATTCCAGTTTGTAATCAACAACACAACACAATTTATCCAATAATTTATCCACAGTCATTCAATGTCCTGCCACATGTACAGTCCAACTTGAGCCATTATCAGCCATCATTTGGATTTCCACAACTAGCTGGCCCTTCATCAAACTGCACTTACACGAACTGTAATTTCTACAGCTACTCGAACCAGGGTGCACCAGATAATAGTGCCAAACCAACTAAAAGACGAATAGCTTTCATTCTCGAGTCAGATGAAGAAGATTGAACTATTTTTCAATGACTTTTCAATGCATTAAGAACTATAAACTCTGTAAACTTACTGATCACTTTGCAAATTTGTGCTCGATAGAGTATTCTGGTCTGTCAGGTGTCACATGACATGTACATTTCATTGTTATTTATGATTGACAAGTTGTAGAAACATTTCCGTTTCCGCTAGAAAAAACATCATTTGTTTTCTAAATAAAATTCAATTTACTCATTTCATTGCTTTTTAGTTTTTATTCTTTCAATATTTTTTTAATTCACTTTTACTCCTTTTTGGTTGAATACCGTGATTTCAAAATGAATATAATAAAGTGGTAATTGAACTTCGTGTCGTGCAATTTTGATCTGAAATCGAACTTGCAAAAACAAATCGCACTCCCGCTACGCGGTCGTGCGATTTAGTTTTTCGCTCGTTCGATTTCAGACCAAATTGCACTCCACTCAGTTCAATTACCATTATATATAAGATGAAAAAAAATAAAACATAAATAAATCGGAAAAAAATACAAACCGAAACATGAAAAAATACAAAGGAAAAAGATTAAGTATATTATATCATATATATTATCAATTATTATCAAATTGTTATAAACGATTAGAAAATGAAAAATAAATCAAAATAAAATAGATTGAAAAAAATCAAACGAAAAAAAAAAACTATAAAGAAAAATTAAAATTACATTAAACATACAAGTACCAATTATCATTTACGTCCAACATTTCCGTACATCTTGATCAACAAACCACAGAACGTCGTTCACTAGGTACGTGGCACACCAAGGTTATGCTGTTCTATTATCTTTGTGTGCATGGCGCGATAAGCAATCAACTGTCCCGTGGTTCTTCCATTTCTTGGTGTGTTCCGTGAGCAAGTAGTATCTTTGTTCCCGGGTTTCGCTCCCGTATTTTGCTCCCTAATATTAAAAGAGTTTGTCCCTGAGACCCTTTCATGCAGCTGTTTAATTTGTTCCAGCTGTTTTGCTTGCACCCTCAAAGATCAAAACCAGGGAGCAAAAGTTTTAACTTATTTTTGCGGGTGAAATCGTTGCCACACACGAGGGAGCTTCCTGCGGGAGCTTGTTGCGCGAGCAAGCTCTCTCGTAGGTCCTCGTACGTACCGCTGTGGAAAAACGTAGCACTATACGTAGCTCTGATTCAAATCGTTCATCACCTTCTCAGTCAGTGTTCGGTTTAATTTCCTGATGTTTGACGAACGCAAAATTCTAGGCCGCCGAAATCTCATGTTCAATATGGCACAGAATACGTGTTTACATGGGAAAGTCAACGTTTTGTTTTTCAAAATGCATTTTCATATAAATTTATTTTCATTCTTTTTTTATATTATTTTCTATTTGCATTTTTTAATTTTTCATATAAAGTGTATAACCCACATCTATACCTAAATATATCCCTGCGAGATATGGATGACTTTGGGTGGATTTCTTTAGTAACCTGGTTCTAGTACAACTTATAATTATCAAAGATTCGACAATAGTCCAACTACAATTTTAACGTTTATATATACTTCCATGGTTTTATTTGTCCCTTTGTTACACATGAAAAGCACGCTATATTGATAGATATTTACGCTATTTTACCTGTTAGAAAGAAAAACGTGGAACATTTGTATAAATGGCACTTGAGTATCACATAACAAGCATCGCCGTGCTGTTAGATTTTGACGTCGTCGCAATCCATCTTTTCCATTATGCGTGACTCATGTATGGAGTTTTAGCTTTAACGTGATTAGGGAAGCTGTCCATTTCTTCAATACAATTATACTTATTAATAACGGAATAAGAGAAAATATTTCAGTATTTTAACTTATTCAGGAAATGGCAAAAGAACTCTATGTGTCAATTATTCTATCGGCTAAGAGTAACACGTATCACAAATATCAATGTTATTTAAGTCTTAGCTCAACCTAATTTTCTAATCTAATTTTCGAAAAAAAACTATTTTTTTTTGGTCTTAGTTCTTTATTTTTCCACATGGAAGGGGCTGACTTGACATCAAAATCACCCTACCCCCCCCCCCCCCCACACACACACACACACACCCACCCCAGATCATAAGTTGACATGGTTTTTTAATGCTTTGTTTCGAGTTATAGAACCTTAAATATACACCTATATTTCAAAAAAACGTTGAGGATGATTACAAATGTCGAATAATAAGTATTTATTAGGCTATATATAGCGATGAAAGACAAAAGAATTACCAATAGCTAGACCAGCAAGGCTATGCTGCTAGATTGTGACGTCGTCGCAAACTTGTCCATTATTCGCGCATGAATATTTAATTTCAACGTGATTAAGAAAGTCAGAGAATTTTTCATATTTTCTGTTTTGTTCTCTTCTGTTCTGTTCTGTTCTCTTCTATTCTCTTCTGTACTCTTCTGTTCACTTCTGTTCTCTTCTGTTCTCTTCTCTTCTGTACTCTTCTGCACTCTTCTGTTCTCTACTGTTCACTTTTGTTCTCTTCTGTTCTCTTCTGTTCTCTTCTGTTCTCTTCTGTTCTCTTCTGTTCTCTTCTGTTCTCTTCTGTTCTCTTCTGTTCTCTTCTGCACTCTTCTGTTCTCTACTGTTCACTTTTGTTCTCTTCTGTTCTCTTCTGTTCTCTTCTGTTCTCTTCTGTTCTCTTCTGTTCTCTTCTGTTCTCTTCTGTTCTCTTCTGTTCTCTTCTGTTCTCTTCTGTTCTCTTCTGTTCTCTTCTGTTCTCTTCTGTTCTCTTCTGTTCTCTTCTGTTCTCTTCTGTTCTCTTCTGTTCTCTTCTGCACTCTTCTGTTCTCTACTGTTCACTTTTGTTCTCCTCTGTTCTCTTCGGTTCTCTTCTGTTCTCTTCTGTTCTCTTCTGTTCTCTTCAGTTCTCCTCTGTTCTCTTCTGTTCTCTTCTGTTCTCTTCTGCTCTCTTCTGTTCTTTTCTGTTCTTTTCTGTTCTCTTCTGTTCTCTTCTGTTCTCTTCTGTTCTTTTCTGTTCTTTTCTGTTCTCTTCTGTTCTCTTCTGTTCTCTTCTGCTCTCTTCTGCTCTCTTCTGTTCTTTTCTGTTCTTTTCTGTTCTCTTCTGTTCTCTCTCTGTACACTCAATGTGTTTAGAATAGCTGTAATGTAAAGGTTTAATAGCAACGGCAACAAACTTGCACAAAACTACTTGGTACATGTTATCCCAGTAAATGTTCCCTATTAGAGCGTTCATAAAAATCATGTTTTTCCCTCACACTGAATAAAGATTCTATCTAGAGTTGTTGACCCATGACAATCATTTGATTATAGACATTATAAAATCAATCAACATTGCTGGGGTAGGCGAGGGCAAACTAAAAAAATCACAAAGTGCACATAAAAACGCAAAATGAACCAAGAGTTTTATCCAAATTTGTAAGTGTAAATATTGCTCTTCCGATTTCAATTCATTATTTATTTATATTTCAAATCTACAATATCAGTATATTTTAAAATTAGATAGCGTAAAAATATATTTACATAGCGTGATTTTTAACAAAGTAGAGTCGTTTGCAAAAGACCATGAAACAAAGCGAATACACCAAAAACACAAAAAAAAATCAAAAGAAAAGTGATCAGTAAAGCTTGATAAAGTGCAATACGCTAAAGGGCACTTCATAATAGGTTTTTGACTGCGCATTGATTGATTGCTCTTCTCTTACATTCTTTTGCCATTTTGCCATTTTCTCTTCTCTTCTCTTCTCTTCTCTTCTCTTCTCTTCTCTTCTCTTCTCTTCTCTTCTCTTCTCTTCTCTTCTCTTCTCTTCTCTTCTCTTCTCTTCTCTTCTCTATACTTCATATTTTAAATAAATAATATCTACTCAAATGAAGTTAAGTGAATATTGAAATATTAATATAATAATTTAACTTTATATATTTATTTTGTAAATTACTTAAAAAAGACTCTTTACTTTTCTTCCAGTTCTTTTATTAATTCTTTTGTTGTTTTTTTCTTCAGTTCTCTTTAGTTCTTACTGTCGTGTTATTCTCTGTGTTCTTCCTATAGATAAACGTGGTTCTAACCCAAAGGATGTTCTCAGCAACGTCAGTTGTCGTTATTTGAAAATCAAAGGATACTTGAACAGCAACGCTAAGCTGAAGAATCTCTGCTACAAGACTTACCGTAAGTATTCACTTATTATGTATTTTATCGTGATCTATTGCAATATTTTCCTAGTGAATGAAATTTAAACATATTCCATACATACATTACTCGCTAGTTAGTTCAGTCCTTGCATTGATATTCCATTCCCCAGATAACAATAGACCACTGTGATAAGTACCACGTACGCATAATAAAAGTGACATTCTGGCAAGAGAAAGTGAATCAAGAGAACCGTAATGAGGCTTGCACACATCAGCATTCCCATTAAGCCTATATTTTAAAAAGCTCAGTTATTTTAAAAACGGGCCTTGATAAGCTGTTTTGCTCCAAAATATTATTTTTGGCTTTTTCAGGATTTTTTACGATATAAAAACTTTAAGTTCGTTCGTGTGTATTGGACATACTTGTCGTCCAGAGCAGTTTGCTTTTGACTTCGATCAAGATTTCTGTGTTATTGTGTTACTGGGGAGGCATGTAACTGGTTAACAGGTTTAACACGTTTGAAACTGGTTTTCAGTCTTTGACGAAGGAGCATCTTTTGTGCATTCGTCGTTGTTTTTGCTATTATTTTGCCTCTAAACGCTTCTGGAAGAGCATTATTAAGCTTTCTAGAAGTGATGAGCCTACTGTTTGCACTCGTGAATTTTGGTTACCGTTAAGCAAAACATCACTTCAAGACTGTTTTAGAGGCAAGTTCTCGTTCTAGCACAGCGTTTTTTTTTTGTGTGCAAGTTTTGGCGATGGAAGAACACAACAATCATGATATTTCGGCAGAATTCCGAGGTAGCATTGACTTATGCATTGCAGTGGTATTAGTTTGTTGAAACCCTTGTAGTTCGAAATAGGCAAGTTCGTGGACCTATAGCGCTGTAACTAGAATGAAATAGAACTTGAAAATATTGCATAAGCCTTGTAAAAGGCCCGTGAATTTTAGCAGGTTATTAACTTTTTTTCTTGAAGGCAAAGTTTTTAGATAAAAAAAATTGAGCTCCAAAATGTATGATTTTCAACATCTGAAAATAGCAACAACACATTATTTTATTGCATTTTAAAGTTTGAACTGTATGTTTTTGCGCGAATTGCTATTTTCTTCAAACTGAATGGTTCTTATAAGTTTCACATTTCTAGTGTTTGTTTTGAATGGAGATTGATGGCAAAAACAACTTGATTCAGAAATATATGATTTTTTGAATTATTGTAATTGTCTTTGGTCGTATAATTCTCGATACGGAGCACACGAATTAGTCAGATTGACCAGAGAGGAAATAGACGAAATTTATGCTGGCGTTGAAGACGAAAAAGAAGAGCTCTTTTTCTCTTTTTCTTTTCATTGTAGTTAAATGCTCTGATGTTATTTTTGTTTAGACTGTAACGATGTTCTATCGAAGCAAAGCTGCTCAGTGTTGAAGACAAGGAACGAGTGTTCAAAGAATTCCAAACTAAGTCAGGTGTACTGTCCTTTTACCTGCAACAAGTGTGGTGGAGGTAAGGAACTTTTTTCTCTACAGTTTAAAGCTCATTTAGCATTAATATCCATTGATTTCATAAGTTTGTGGACGCTGTTTTTGTGTTCATAATAAAGAAAAGCCACTGAGATTCTTTATCATATATAGGCAGTTTATTATCATTCCATGGCATCAATATGGCAATAAAAAGAAATATTTTTTTACGGGGAATGATGAAGCTCTCTCACGGAGGCTGTACATAATGAATTTCGCCTTTTCTTTGCTCTTTGTTTTAGTTATTTTTCCATTCTTATCTATAGTACCAGGGTGTAAAACAAGCGTACCACTTGGAATGCAGAGCAAAGCCATCTCTGACTCACAGATAACCGCCTCAACGGTCTATGGCAAAACCTACTCAACATCCGAAGCAAGACTTTACATGAATTCCAATGGATGGTTACCCAAGACACCAAGAGCTGGGGATTGGCTACAAGTTGATCTCGGCAGAAGGGGCGTGGTCACTGGTATCGCGACACAAGGTCGTTCGAATTACGCGGAATGGACAAAGAGTTATACCCTAAAGTATAGCAACGATGGGAAAGTATTCCATAATTATCTTGCAGGTAGGTATTTTATTAGTACTAATGTTCAAGGTGGCCTTGGAAACAGTTGTAACATATAACTCTATAAATAAAATAAAAGTTCCTTTTCGTAATTTGCTATAAAAAAATGTCTGCGTTTTAATTTACTACAAGTTTCGAGTAATTCCCAAGAGATTTCCATATAACTGAACATACTAGGCCAACAGTTGGATCAGAAATGCAAAAAAATCAGAATAATATAAAAATTAGGTCAAACTATAGCGGAGCACCAACAATATGGCTAAAATCAATATAAGTATTCGGATAATTTTAAATGGTGCGTGAATGTTATATCATTTAATATGTTTTTGCTTCCTTTAAATGCAGCAACTTTACAGAAATATGGCCTGAACACCTACCCCTATTTCATCTATTAACCCTCCCCCTTCCTTTCTGCACAAAAATGAATGAATGCACCCTGCTACTTTGATAGCCTTTGCTTATCAGAACACCAGCAAGTAAGAATGACATTTTTAGTCTTTATTACATCAATTAATACAGCTACAACAAATCAGTAAAGTAAAATTAACAAATCGAACATAGATTATCATTGTCTGTCTTGTTATTGATCATAGCGGAGCTCCGCGCGGGCCGAAGGCCCGCGCAAGCGGAGCACTATAATTAAGAAAATATGGTAAACCATCGAGCTCATTTCAGATCGACCACAGGAAGCCCGGAATTCCAAATTCCGTACAACGTCCGTCCGTGTACTGCAGCGCAAAGTCGCTGACCAGTTTGTTTAGCGAACACACAAAAAAATAAATCAAAATATCTTTTTTTGCAGTTTATATTTACTGAAAACTTTCTAAAAATCTTATTTCTACTATGGGTAACGAAGAAAATGGTTAAGCTAAGCTGCTGCTAAAAGAGTTTTGACTGAGAAAGAGAAACAAAGACACCGAACTGAAAAAAGAAAAAGAACTTACTATAACACGAAGAAAAGCCTCACAATATTTTCACTGACAAAGTGGGTAAAAGTCTCGTAACGATAATGTGAAGTCATGTAGAGCGCTGTTAAAATCCAAAGATGGAGGTTTTACAAGTTGATAGTTCTATTTTCTTTTCTGGAAGAGTTTATTTGACAAGTTTGCATTGTTATGCAAGATGGTAAAAAGACCATATTCTTCGAGTTCGTGGATTCTTTGTGGCATTTTTCAATCATTACTTATCGACTAATCTACTTTGAAAAGTAAATACGACGACGACAAAAAAATCATAAAAACAAAAACAAAACAAACGTGCATTCGCAGCAATTCAAAAGAGGTGAAAAGCAAAAACGAACACGACTCACGAAGATGATTTGACTCTGTTCATTCATCAATTTTTACGGGCAATTCAGAACACGGAGAGCTTTAGGATCAATGCAGATTTATCAACTATTCACAACGAAAAATAACTTTTCATACAAAATGTTTGTCAACAAAGTAGGACTGCCAGTTCAGGGAGTGGATGGAAATGCAAATTTAGCACAATGTGTGATCGAGCAACACGAGCTAGCCATACATTGCCGTTCTGTTGAACCGTGTGAACTTTTAGAGGCGATGAAAACTGTTTTTTTTTCTTTTAAAATTCTGAAAACACGAACAAGCTAATTGTAATCAGAACTGAGGACGAAAATCGCAGTGGAAAAGACGTGGCGCCGGTATGTTTACAATTTTTGCCGATCTTACTTTAATTAATTCTGTTTTAACATCCACATAAAGCATATAATTCATGCAAGCTATTTATTTCTTTTTGTGAGATATTTCTCCATCGCTGAGATCTTTATGTGTGTTTGTTGTTGTTGTTGTTAATTTGATTGTTGTAATTCTTTGATTTGTTATTGAATTGCAATAAAACGCATGTATTCGTCATTGTACTCATCTGCAAGTTGAAATTTCAAAAGTTCATATTGAAATAAAAGTTCATACGTAATAGCTGTTTTTTTAATCAAGTTACACAGTATTCACTTTTGATAATTAAAAATGCACAGCCGTATTAGATAGCTAGATTACCAATAAGTTATTCATTACACATTTAGCCAGAAAAGCGAAGTTTTTGTGGACTTTTATGACATTTTTTCAAACATCAAAGAGCGTAAAGGGAACAGCGCGCGGGGATTTGTTTATAACTCAAAGAAGCTATGTGAGTGCTTTTCTAACTTCTCATTGGATAATTAATTTTAATTGACAGGTGCGATTTTTACCATGATATCTAGGTCTGCAAGCCAGTTGACTGTTACTAACGGTCGGATATTTTTTGCATTTTAGTGCATATTTGTTGCTTATAATACAATTGTGTTGCATGCATAAAGATCTGAATATTTCAATTGACTATATGTTTAATTGATTATGAAAAGAAAATTATCCCCACTTCTCATTTTTGTTTTTCTTTTGCTATGTTATTTTCTTTTCATGATTATTTAAATGGAATTATTCATTCATTCATTTATTTGTTTGTTTTTTATCTATAGTCATTTTTGATTAATTAGTTGATTGATTGATTAATTGATTGCTCAACAATTTTGATAATCGGTAGTGAACGAATAAATAGATGAATGGATGAATGAATATTTCAATGAATAACTCATTTCATGAAATCGGAGCTCCGCTATTAGGTTTACCTAATTTTTATATTAGTTGACGTCAAAAAATATTCAAAACTCAAGTGGAACCACGAGCGTAGCGAATCCATAAAACATTGGTTTAACGGCCAACAATAACGACAGTCGACACTCGCGAGTAGTCCGCCATTTTCGTTGCGGTTGCTATCATGTCAACGAATCGATCACTGTCCTTGCTTGAGAAATAAATTTTTTTCTGTAAATTTTTCTTTCTTTCTTAGTGATTAAGTTAAAGCAAAAAATAATATTACTTTTTCGCTTCTTATCTGAGACAGATGACTCCTGACTTCAGTTTCTTCTTTCAAAGCCATTTGACTCAGTTGAATGAATCATGGAGCGCCTTCAATTTTTTCGTATCGTGTCCTTTTCCTTTCGCGTATTTTTCTGAGTCTTCCTCCTTCTCTTAAATTTTCTTTTTATTATTCGCTAAAGTTTCTTTCGATTGTCTTTGTTGACTAGTTACTATCCGGCTTAGCGGTAAAATTTCTTCTACACTTGTCAGTGGCCACTTTCTTTCTCTCTCAGCTCTTTGCTTTTCTTCGTTGAAAGTTCATCGTGTTTCTTTTTCTAGTCTTTGTTGTTGTTTTTTTACTCGGTCAAAACACTTTTAACAAGCGGCTTAGCTTTACCAGTTTCTTTCTTCTTGTCCATTGTAGAAATATTTTTTTAGTTTAAAACAGTGAAAAACAGTCTATTTAAGGTTTTTGTAAACTGAAAATAATTTGCTAAATACTTTTTTTTGTGCATAGAGGACAGCAAATTTCCTAATGTCAGCACGCGTCTTCAACCAAGTTGTCAAAGTTTTGGAGCCAAAACTTTGGCGCACTAAAACTGGTCAGCAAATTTTCGAAATCCGGGATTCCTGTGGTCGATTTCAAATGAGCTCGTTGGTTTACCATATTTTCTTAATTATGGCGCTAAAATAAAATGATTGAATAAATTAAATCATCGATGTAAGAAATAAATCAAAAGATAGTAATAAATCGGGAACAATATCGCACTAAAAATTATGCTTCGCTTTATTATCAGACAAAGTCTTCCAGGGTAATTCTGATAAAAACACCGTGGTAAAACATACCATCTATCCTCCCATCTACGCTCGATACATCAGGGTCTATGTAAAAACCTTTAACAGCTTTCCAGCAATCAGAATGGAGCTTTATGGTTGCAAATAAGGTATGTATACATCTTGTTGCTGCATCTATCTGTTTCTGATTACCTTCAGACGCATATAGGACTATATGTAGGATATTTTGTAATATGTACACTTCATGGCTTACAACTAGTGCTAATTTGTGTTGTGCCTTTGAATCAGCCTATGTGAATCACAAGGTTGAGAGAAAATAACATGCATTTGCATAGGAAAACGTGCGAGTTCTTATTTATGATACACACCTCAGTACATAATTTCTCGATCGAAGTAAGCTGATCAAAAAATGTGACAAGATGCAAATATAATCTCACTGGCTCTATTAATTAATTAATTAATTAAATGGAATAGGATTTTAAGCGTTTTATTAGGGAAATTACAACATTTCTTTTACAAAAAGTGAAAACTTAGTTTCCAAAAACTGTATTATATATTTTGTTCAAAATTTTGCGAAAAAAAATTATTCCAAAGAAAGTTCCTCAAAATTGGGATTTCCTTCTCATTCTTCAACCAAGAGGCGGTAAAAAAAGTTTGAAGTTTATAAACTTAAAAGTGCTTTCGTTTTTGAAATACTCTTTTAATATTTTTTGCGTAGTTTTTGTTCAAGTTACTGTGAGCCATTTTGTTTTGAATTTATCGCTTTTCAATCGCTAATTTTCGTTATTATGACAGCTTAATTTCTACTCTACAGAGTATAAATTAATGACAAACTGCACTATCTTCGACCAATCAAAGTTGAGAAATCATGTACTGTGTATTATAAGATAGTTAACTTGCAGATCCATAGAAACTTCACACAATGAAACTGTAGTGAGAAGATCTTGTTCAATTAGTGTCTTTTTGTTGTGCTTGCGCACACACCCCCTTTCTCATGACACAGTTTTCACAATATCTCTATCTATACCTTTATCTTCATCTGCTTTTTTAGAGTAAAGGATGACGTCACTTTTGTAGAATGTGCAACCTCTTATTAAACTTGATTTTCTGTTTTAAAATCGTTTCTAACGTACCAATGTTTTTGTGCAGTTATGGTATAAATAGCTGTAAAAATAACTTCAATTTTTTTCAGGTACGACAAAAAAGAAAGATCCCAGGACTACAAAAGAGTTACACTACTTATTCTAAGATTAATCAAAATTAATAAATAGCATTTATAAGGGATTATAATAATTGTAATATTTTAACTTAAATTAAAATACAGCATTGAAATTTGAGTTTATTTGTGTTTATTCAATACAAGAACAATATCATGTCACTCAAACATTTGTATGAGTGGGCTTACTTCTAGGAAATTGAAAAGCTTAAGTCAACATAGTTTGAAAAGCTTTCTATGACGTTTTTACTGTGCAACAACTGAGATTAAAATAGTACTGAAAACGCTTACATAAAACTATAAAAAACGGCTTAAATAAATAACACGCTATGAATTGATTTAGTTATAACTACAAGAAAATACATAAATATGGTTGTTTGTTAAAATCACCATTGCGGTCATCATCATTAATGGTCATTTATCTATCTTTAAAAAATGTCTAAAATGTGGGACGACTGTACACCTACATGAAGAGCTAGATTATCCCACATTGATGATAAAATAACCTTACATATAAGTTTATACACTGAGAAGTGATATCGCTACTATAAAACCCTTTACTTTAATATTTTCTCATATGTGTTATCGGGGAGGCTTAAAATTCACATTTCATTTTTTTATTGATTTGAAAAGGTGTTCTAAAAATATCAGCAGTAAAGAAGTACCTTTCATAAAACAAAATACAAAATATTCCTTATATTATGAATATAAAAATACATCAATAACGAGAAAAAAATCGGACCATGCCTCCAGACACATATAGAGCTGAAGCGTCGCATGGCGGCTTTGCAGCGCTTACGTATAGGCCGAAGATTTCGACAACAGCCGCGCTATCCCTGATGGCAGACCGAGCTAACAAGGCTAACCTAGCGAACCAGGTCAGTGAGGGAGAAATAAGCCGGACCATAGATGGCTAATTCCACGCCCCGCTTCACTGCGATCTACCAATTGTAAAAGTTTCAACAAATCTTTTATACCTCTAAATATTTTACAGCCAATCCATGTGGGAAAGAAAGCTTTGTATTGCTTAGTAATGACAGGAACACGCATGCGCAATGACAGCAACCACAACAAAGACTGTACACACAAATAAACAAAACAAGTATACAAATAAAATAGCAATACACAAATATGTGAACAATACACAAATAGGTAAACAATACACAACTAAGTAAACAATACACAACTAAGTAAACAATACACAAATAAGTAAACAATACACAAATAAGTAAACAATACCCAAATAAGTAAACAATACACAACTAAGTAAACAATACACATATAAGTAAACAATACACAAATAAGTAAACAATACCCAAATAAGTAAACAATACACAAATAAGTAAACAATACACAAATAAGTAAACAATACACAAATAAGTAAACAATACCCAAATAAGTAAACAATACACAAATATGTAAACAATACACAAATAAGTAAACAATACACAAATATGTAAACAATACACAAATAAGTAAACAATACACAAATAAGTAAACAATACACAAATATGTAAACAATACACAAATAGTAAACAATACACAAATATGTAAACAATACCCAAATAAGTAAACAATACACAAATAAGTAAACAATACACAAATATGTAAACAATACACAAATAAGTAAACAATACACAAATAAGTAAACAATACACAAATAAGTAAACAATACACAAATAAGTAAACAATACACAAATATGTAATAAATACCCAAATGAGTAGACAATAAAAAAGAAATAAGCAATGCGTAAAGTAAGTAAACAACACACCATTAAATAAATTATATATAAACAGTTTAACAATGCACAAATAAATATAAATAACTCACAATTAACTAAACATAAATAAACAAATATACAAGCAATGCAAAAATAAGTAAACAATTCACTTATGAAATAATCAATTCACAAATACATAAACAATGTTAACAATACATAGGTGTCATTAGAGTTGTTTGATTGATATGGTGTCCACAAATGTAATTAAACAAAACAAAAATGACATCCTTGGTTTAACCATTGGACCATAGTTAGTAGAGGGGAATGGTTAGGAAGCCCGGCAAACTTCAAAGGGGGGAACAATAGGCATTCATCTGAGGTTGAACAGGGACGTCACGTGATCAGGAGGGTGCACACTCTCGATCATAACAACAAACATGGCGGACGGTTTAGAGAATTTGTCCTTAATTGGCAATGATTTTGAGGCTGTTTTTAGACTTACTAGAGCAAGATGAAGAAATGGAAGAGCATTTTACGGCTTTAGTTGAAGATGTCAGCATAATTTTGTTAGAAGTTTTGCTTGAGCACGGTGTATGAAGAAAGTTTTCACCGCCAGAAGACGTATTTGATCGGACATCTGACACTAAATTTTGCCTTTCGTTGTCCTTGTGTTGACGTCAAAACCTTTCTCCCACCACAAAACATTAATAATTTGTATTGATGTTGAACGCATAATCATCTTATAGTTATTTTTGGTGAGAGTTTGAAGGGACAATACTGACATAGAACTCAAAATCAAAATCAAAATCATCTGAACTAGCATAATCTTTGTCCCAGAAAAGCAAAACATTTATATTTTACTACTATATCAAGCATCTAATGGTGCTATTTCTTGTAGGCTCAACCTGGAATTTATAAATTGTAATGATTTTCAGAAATGCTGCAACAAGATACGATTAGCAACTAAACATCCGTTGCAGCCAGCCGATTACAAGCAGCCTGAACAAACTGTTCTGTCAGGAATTAAAATAGCCGGACGGCAGCATTTTGGTAGTTATTGTTGTAAAAAAAAATTCTGAGAAACATCAAAGTAAAAATTCAAGTAAAGTTAATTTCAAATCTGGTGAGTTGGCTTAACACAGAATTAATTAAGGCTCGATCGTGACACGAGTGATAAAAGCAAGGTATATGGCATATTTCAAAATATACAAAGAAAATCTTTGATACCAAACAATTTCGACAATACATATCTAAAACTAATATCTATGCTGTACATATTACGGGTATAACTAAAAACGTTTGAAAGTGCTGTCAAATTAATATAGTCCAATTCTGAAATTTCAGTTGCCAAACAATCCTTATTAGTTCCATCAAGACGAACAAAAATTATATTTATTATTAATATTCTGTTCAAATCATTAATTTTGCATTTTTTTTTTCTTTCCCTTCTTTTGCGATAGCATAAATTGCTAGCTATAGGTTGCTATGTGCGCCACGATTATTTATGCTACCAAAAACAGCAAAATCACAAGAAATACTTAGATATTTCAACATCTTCGGGTGCACAATGCTTTTCGTAAGTATATACTCGATCGTGATTGATCTGGTTTCGAATATTGGCGTCCATTTCTCATGTCTTTCTTGACTTTCTCAGCCAATCTTCGCGCTATTTCCTATGCTTCTCGTTGACAGCCGGGGGAAGGGAACTTTCGTGTGCCAATTTCTTTCGTTCTTCGACATGAACCACAACCAAATACCTCACAATTACGACCTGACATGGTTCATTAAAAATCTGACTACTTAAAACTTTCCTAAAAACAACATAAGTCATTAAAATCGACGTAGAATATAGTTTTTTGTCATAGGACTCCCTTGTTGCTTTAGACAGACTGCTGATTGTGTGCACCTTCAGAACCACGTGACCAATCATAAATCATAATAAAGAGTTGTCTCTTTGAAGTTTGCCGGGCTTCCTAACCATTCCCCTCTATTAACTATGATTGGACTAGGATACCGAAGACGTGGCGGGGTTCGAATCCCACCAAGACCATATAACATTTTTTTTTTCTCTTTTATTTCGTGCATTTATTATAATATGGACCAAACTAATAAACAAGAGCGACTTGGTTATTTTTATGCGGGGAATTTTAGTTTCCTACGATTGGTTTCCTTTGCTATGGGGTCGCAGTGTTTCGTCCACGACAAGTCAGATCAAATATAAATGCCTAAGAGTTTCAAGGACTCAACGGCTATGAAAGCCCCACCAAAACAATGCAAGGGGCGGCCACACAGTCACTACTGTCGTACATGGGCGAGGTACATTACTAATGAGTTCCAGTCTTTTGCTTTTATCAACATTTTGAGGCCTAACCAAATATGTAATTATAAAATAATTGGAATGGTACACGCGCTACGATTGGTCGAAAACCATGTTTGATGAGAGTATCAAAACACGTTGTCGTCATTTTAGCGCGCGCTAACATTGCAACTGCGAAATTCCTATCTATCGCGCTCGTTTATTGATCAGTTTGAATAAAACGCGTCGTGGTTTCTTACGCCACTCTCGTGTTCTCTCAACATCCCGCGTGTTTTGATCAGAGTATCAAATGCGTAAAACTGTTTTTGATTTGTTAATTCATAAAAATATGTCTTAACATATTTAACATGAGTTCATTTAATCGCTTTGAAGAAAATTATATATTTGCTCGCTTGATATCTACATTACAAATTGAAACGAAAATATTTAGTCCCTCGACGTCCTCGACAATAATCAGAATCACATAACTTTCAATTCCAAAAAGAAATATTAGAAACACCAATTTGCTTTTTTTCAAAAATGTGGGTTTAAAAAGACGCGCAAATAACCAGAAACATAATATGCTCCTGTTTATATTTTATTTAGAAAATCATTTTAATATTATTGTGAAATAGAAAGACGTTCGTGACGGTCACGATGCAAAAGGGGCACGGAGAAATATTAAAATTGAACTATGTAGAACAATAACTACAATGATAAGAATAATTGAAAAACAAACTTAAATCTTATAAAAATTGTTTTTAAAGTGGTTATAACCCTTTGAATGAAATTTATGCAGTTAATTCTACTCACTGTCAGCTTTCGTATGAGGTATACACTCCCCCTCCCCCCTGCGACTAAAACGAGAGAACAAAGGAACGTGCAGATTACATCATTTTCTAAATACACTTCAGCAGCGGATATATAAGGTTTTTTTCATCGAACTTTCTATCAATTGATGATAGACAATAATACTGAAAATGTTTATAGCAGACAGCAAGCTCACGAGATATAACGCTACAAGACGAATGGATTACCAATTGAACAGCAACGTTATGCTGTTAGATTTTGGCGTTGTCGTAATCAATTGATATTGTCCATTATGCGTGAATCATGTATGAATTTTTAATTTCAATGTGATTACAAAATTATTTTTTTTCAAAACCAATATTACATTAATTTTGGAATTTTACGTGATTCACAAAATGGGGAAAAAAATTCATGTACATTTGTATATACTAATGTGTTTTGCGAGGTGGTATAGAGGACTCCGAATACTATGTAAAATAGTACTAGTTGTTTACTGAAAACCAATCGAATCAATTAAAAAGCAATTAAACTGACAGCCATTCAGTAGTTACTTGTTTTAACATACTAAAATAACTATACTAACTACAGACCACATTAGACTGAGTACTTCTCAGTTATTGTTGTTGTATATTAATCCTTCCAAACTGTGAGTTGAACAGTTCACTTGGTGTTTGTCAACAAGAAATCACAGAAAGTCAGTTGTAAGACAGTGAATACAATCATGAAGATGACTGCAGTATTGCTGTTGTTGGTTATGGATGTTTCTGCGACTATGGAAAAGAGTATTTCTCAAGGTTTGGCAATATGATTAGAATTTAGTCTAAAACTGTACGTATGAATGTACTAGATTGTCTGTTTTCTTTTCTCTTGAACTTAGTTTTCCTTTTTTCTTCTCGTTATCTCGTTTATTTCCTTTTCTGTATGTAAATTGGTTTGCATTCTTTATTTTTCTTTTTATCGACGTCCTGGATTGCTCTTCTCTTGCCTTTCTTCTGCTCTGTTTTGTTCTCTTCTATTCTGTTCTTTTTTGTACTCTTCTGTTCTCTTCTGTTAACTTCTGTTCTCTTCTGTTCTCTTCTGTTCTCTTCTGTTCTCTTCTGTTCTCTTCTGTTCTCTTCTGTTCTCTTCTGTTCTCTTCTGTTCTCTTCTGTTCTCTTCTGTTCTCTTCTGTTCTTTTCTGTTCTCTTCTGTTCTCTTCTGTGCTCTTCTGTTCTCTTCTGTTCTCTTCAGTTCTCTGCTGTTCTCTTCTGCTCTCTTCTGTTCTCTTCTGTTCTTTTCTGTTCTCTTCTGTTCTCTTCTGTTCTCTTCTGTTCTTTTCTGTTCTCTTCTGTTCTCTTCTGTTCTCTTCTGTTCTCTTCTGTTCTCTTCTGTTCACTTCTGTTCTCTTCTGTTCTCTTGTGTTCTCTTGTGTTCTCTTTTCTTTACTTCTGTTCTCTTCTCTTTTCTTTTCTTCTCTTCTCTTCTCTTCTCTTCTCTTCTCTTCTCTTCTCTTCTCTTCTCTTCTCTTCTCTTCTCTTCTCTTCTCTTCTCTTCTCTTCTCTTCTCTTCTCTTCTCTTCTCTTCTCTTCTCTTCTCTTCTCTTCTCTTCTCTTCTCTTCTCTTTTCTTTTTTTTCTCTTTTCTTCTCTTCTCTTCTCTTCTCTTCTCTTCTCTTCTCTTCTCTTCTCTTCTCTTCTCTTCTCTTCTCTTCTCTTCTCTTCTCTTCTCTTCTCTTCTCTTCTCTTCTCTTCTCTTCTCTTCTCTTCTCTTCTCTTCTCTTCTCTTCTCTTCTCTGCGCATGCTTCGATAATACAAGTGTGGCTGATTGTAAGCTCTTAAAGTTACTTCGAAATTTCTTTAAATGGAGAACACTTCTAGTGACCAAACAAACTCTATTGATGAGTTAAGGACTTTACTTAGTTATGTTGACAAAAAAGATCAGTTTAAATGGTCCGGAACATTTGATAATCTTGTCACTTTTATTAAGCTACTAACTCAAAGCGACCAAGATGGCGACCGCTCTGAGGATCCTAGTCACAATCTGCAGATCTTCAGAATCAACGAGATGATAATCAAATGGTTTTCGACAACTCATACTCTACAGACTCAGGGCGCAAATAACAAGACACTGCGAAAATTGTTATTCGATGTCCTTGAGAAAGATACCGATGTGAATGTCGAAGCCAATGCTTGTCAACCGACAAGCAGTGCAAGATCTAGATCTACTACTAGCTCTAATGCTTCTGATGAAGGACCCAATCCTAGCCAGGATTATTGCAATAACTGTGAAAAGTTTTTAAATAACGAAATTACTAATATAAAGCAAGACTTGAAGCAGGTTATAAACATCTTGGAGAAAATGCAAATTGATGCATCCCATAGGGACGTCATTATTCACGAGAACCTTCAACTTAAAGAGTCTATAAGCGAGCTAAGAATCGAGATCACAGAAGCTAAAAGTACCATTACTGATGTATGCAAGGAGAGAGAAAAAATCATGTCAGAGAGAGACAGTCTACTATTCGCACTAAATACGCTTAGCAAATCTTGTACTACCTGTGGACCACCGACTAACGACCTCACAACAAACACTATTGCACATACTTCTACTTCTAAACCACTGTCTCAACCAGAAGCTCTACCAGAATCCAATAGTACTAATCGGAAGAGTAGAGGCAAAAATCGTAGAAGACCAAAGAATGCTACACCCGATGCAACAATTAACAAAACGCCTAACACTAGTCAAAACAGTGCTACACATAATACTACAAATAACAAAACGCCTAACACTAGTCAAAACAGTACTACAAGTAATACTACAACCAATAAGAAGACCGTTATAATAGTTGGGGACAGTATGATTAAAGAGCTTAAAGGTTGGAAAATGGCTAAATCAAAAAAAGTCATCAGCAAATGTTTTCCAGGCAGCAATATTGCCGACATGAACCACTATATTGCGCCGTCACTGGGAAGATCACCTGATGAAATTCTAATTCATATTGGAACCAACGACACACCATACAAAGACCCTGATGAAGTTGTCAAGGAGCTCTCAGACCTAGCCAAGTCAGTTACTGATAAATCTCCCAGAACCAAGGTAACAATATCTAGTATCATCGCAAGAAATGACAGGAAGGTCAGGGACGATACAATTATTAATATTAATCATAAATTGAAGGAAATAACTTCCCAAAATAATTGGGCGTTTATAGATAACTCCAATATTACTAAAGATTGTCTTAATAAAGGGGGGTTGCACCTTAATAAGAAAGGTAATGGGATACTCATTGATAATTTTATATCCTACATTAAAACGATAAACAATTGAACTAGTCAGGGGAGAAGCTCTCACTCTTCTGCAAGCAGTGCATATAATAGTAATATACACACTATTTCACCTGGAACGTGCTCATCGTCGAATTTTCATATTAATGCTAAGGGACTAAAAATTGCCTCTCTGAATATTGCGAGTCTTGTAAAGCACATCGATGAATTAAGAGTTATAGTCAGAGATTTTAGTTTTGATATCCTAGCAATTAACGAAACACGTTTAGACGAAACAATTCAAAGTGAATTCGTACAAATAGAAAATTATGACCTTATACGAAACGATAGACGTAGGCACGCAGGTGGAGTGTGTATTTATGTTAAACAATCTATTAGTTTTAAACTAAAAATAGAAGATATGCTATCAAATCTACAGCTAGAAGCTATATGTATAGAAGTGTTACTCAAGAATTGTAAAAGCTTTAATGTGTTGACTTGCTATAGACCGCCTAGTACAAACTCAGTATTTTTCGATTCCCTGGAGGCTGTCTTGGAGTACCTGGACACGCAGAACTCCGAAACCATTGTCTTAGGTGATTTCAATTGCAATATGAGTACTAATAGCAGGCTAGATTATAATACTAGGAAAATGCAAGAACTCATTGAAGCTTTACAATTTTCAATACTTATCCATGAACCAACTAGAATCACGAATACATCACAAACTATTATCGATTTAGTTTTAACTAATTCACCAAATGTTATACGAAAGGCGGGTGTAATCCACCTAGATATAAGTGATCATAGTTTGGTGTATGCAGTTAGAAAGCTTTCCGCGGCCCATACGAAACTAGGACACAAATATATTACACAACGAAACATGAAGAAATTTAACGATCAAAGGTTTATAAACGATCTAAGACAAGTTTCTTGGATCGATGACGAAGCGGCTAATCCTAATATTTTGTGTAAAGATTGGAAGCACAGGTTCACCAATCTATTGGATTTGCACGCACCTTTGAAAACAAAACGCGTAAGGCATAATAACGCGCCATGGTTGACTGCAGAAGTTAAACAACACATATATGACAAGATGCACGCTAAAAAAAGAGCAATCCGAACAGGCCTACAGTCAGACTGGAAAGACTACAAACAGCGTAGAAATCGGCTTAACAACAAAATTAAATTTGCAAAATCAAGCTATTACAAAGAAAAAATCGAAAGGGACAAAGGTGATACTAGGTCCATTTGGAAGACTATAAATCAGGTTTTAAACAGGAAAATAAAGAGTAATGGTATTAAAGAAATTGAGGTAGATCAGACGAGCGTAACGGATAAAGGTGAGATAGCAAACTTGTTTAATAAGCACTTTATCTCCGTTGGTCCGAAACTATCGGCGGATCTACCACAAAGTAAGCATGATTTCAGAGATTACTTATCCAAAGAAACTAATAAGTTTGAATTTAAATTTAAACGTGTTAGTGAGGACACAGTCCTAAATATGTTACAGAAAATTGACACAACGAAGGCCATTGGTATGGATGGTATATCGCCATACCTTCTTAAAATAGCCGCTCCAGTTATCTCAAGTTCGCTAACAATTATCTTTAATAGAATTATCGAAACTGGAGTTTTTCCCGACGAATGGAAAACGAGTAAAGTGCTGCCATTGTTTAAAAAGGATGATAGAAGGGATATGAATAATTATAGACCGATATCAATCCTGTCATCAGTTTCTAAATTGTTTGAAAAAATCTTATACGGCCAACTATACTCCTATTTTGAAGATAACAACCAATTAAATGACAATCAGTCAGGTTTTCGCGCACGCCATTCCACAATGACTGCACTTATAGATGCAACAAATCACTGGCTCACAAATATAGACAATGGCGACATAAACTCGGTAATTTTTTTGGACATTGCTAAGGCGTTTGATTGTATAGATCATAACATTTTGTTGCACAAGCTCAATCTATATGGAATTAAGAACAATGAGCTAAAACTACTTAGATCCTATTTATCCGACCGGACGCAATACTGCTGCGTAGAAAACAATACCTCAAACCCGTGCACAGTTCAGGCCGGAATTCCTCAGGGATCTAATTTAGGAACTCTCTTGTTTTTGATCTATATTAATGATCTGCCATCTTGTCTCAAGCATTCCACAACAAGAATGTTTGCAGACGATACAACACTAACTATATCTAAAAATAATTTAAAGGAGTTAGAGTTAGCTAGTAACCAAGATCTATCGAGAGTAAGGGAATGGTTCCTAGTTAATCGCCTGACCGTTAACACTAAAAAGACTGAGTTTGTGCTCATAGGTTCTGATTCAAAATTAGCCAACATATGCAATGATCCCATACTGCGAATAGACAACGCAGCAATTAAAAGAGTCAAAGCATCTAAATCCTTGGGCGTTAACATTGATGAAAGACTTTCCTGGTCAGAACATGTAGAGCATGTAACAGAGAAGGTCTCTTCATCTATAGCTGGGATGCGAAGTATAAAACCTTTTGTCAATAGGGAAACACTTCTTTTAATCTATAAATCGCTCATACAACCGCACTTTGATTATTGCGATGTTGTTTGGGCGAACCTATCAAATGGTCTGGCAGAACGTCTGCAAAGACTACAGAATAGGGCTGCCAGGGTCATTACCGGCGATAGCTATGATACAAGCACAAAATATATCCGAGAACAACTAGGTTGGGAAACTTTAGCGCAACGTAGGCATAAGCACAAAGCATTTACAATGTATAAAATAGTAAACCACCATGTCCCCGGATACTTGAGTGAGAAATTGTCCACAGTCGATAGTAAGGTAAAGTCATACAAACTCAGAAATGGGGATATTAATTTTAATATTCCTCAATCAAAAACTAATCACCTAAAAAGATCGTTTATCTATGAAGGAATAAAACTGTGGAATACCCTCCCAACTGACTTGAAACTTGCCCCTACACTAAACACCTTCAGAAGAAGGATTCATGCCCAAAAAAACTTTTAAACTATGTTATTTAGCAATATGTAATTTAACCATTGTAATTGATATTTTAATATATTTATATGTATATATATATATATTTTTACGACTTCTTTGTAAAGCAGTTGAATAACTGATTGAATTTCGTAATCAAATAAAGTTTATTCATTCATTCATTCATTCTTCTCTTCTCTTCTCTTCTCTTCTCTTCTCTTCTCTTCTCTTCTCTTCTCTTCTCTTCTCTTCTCTTCTCTTCTCTTCTCTTCTCTTCTCTTCTCTTCTCTTCTCTTCTCATCTCTTCTCTTCTCTTCTCTTCTCTTCTCTTCTCTTCTCTTCTCTTCTCTTCTCTTCTCTTCTCTTCTCTTCTCTTCTCTTCTCTTCTCTTCTCTTCTCTTCTCTTCTCTTCTCTTCTCTTCTCATCTCTTCTCTTCTCTTCTCTTCTCTTCTCTTCTCTTCTCTTCTCTTCTCTTCTCTTCTCTTCTCTTCTCTTCTCTTCTCTTCTCTTCTCTTCTCTTCTCTTCTCTTCTCATCTCTTCTCTTCTCTTCTCGTCTCTTCTCTTCTCTTCTCTTCTCTTCACTACTTTTCACTCAATGTGCTTCGAATAGCTGTGATGTTAGGTTTTAATAGCAACGGCTACAATCTTGGACAAAACTACTCGGAACATCCTGGTAAATGTTCCCTTTTTAGATCGTTCATAAAAATCATGTTTTTTTCCTCACACTGAACAACGTTTCTATTCTAGATGTGTTGACCCAAGACAATCATTTGATTATAAAATCAACCAATATTGTTTGTGTTGGGTGGGCGAACAAAACTAAAAAATAACAAAAAGTGCACATAAAAACGGATAATGTAATAATAGAGTTTTATTGAAAATTTTAAGTTGAAACATTGTTCGTCTGATTTTAATTCATTTTTTATTATTTATTTTTATTTCAATTTGACAATATCACTATATTTTAAACTTAGATAGCGTAAAAAATATATTTACATAGTGTGATTTGTAACAAAACAGAGTCGTTTATGAATCAAGTTACCAATGGCAACACAACTCGTGGAAATTGAATTTTGTCGAAACAAGAGATGATGATATTCTGCATTTGACATATGAGTTACAGGAATGTCAGCATAGTCTAGTATTAAAACAATAGGCAATGTTTTGATTGATATTATAGCTCTATCAATTACTAAACATGAGTGATTTATCAGCAAGCCACTAAGGCTCCTTCACAGAAAATGAACTGAGAAGTGCTTGTCCCCCCCCCCCCCCCCCCTACATCAAAATTGTTAATTGCACCAACTTAGGCTATTTTCTTAATAATTGCTTTTCAGAGACTGCAAGATTTTATTTTGATAGGTACTAAGCATGGTTTAATTTGTACATCACATGATAAAAACCATTTTAACTTTTACCATATTATAAATAAATATATTCACTTTTGGTGAAGTATCATATACATGTCCATATGCAACAGCAGTGAAAATGTCATCAAGTCTTCTTCTTGATAAATAATTTTCCTGGTATACTGCATATATCAATATTTCTTAATGTGGAATTAAGCAATAGTAATATGTTTAAATGACATAGAAGTCCATGTCAATATTCAATTACACTCAATTGGTTGATGCCACACTATGACTATACAGTACTGGTAATATGCTAGGTATCTGGTTTGCATATGCTGTCCTAGCTAACGTACATATGTTGCATTCAAATGAAGATGACTGTTGTAATAACATGCAGCTGGAATTCATAAGATTTCAATATTATTGGAATGCACCTCAAAACATAAGTTATGTTAGTGTGTTAATGGTGCTTGTAGAACTCCATGATATTCATCTGGAGAATATAAACATTTCACAGAATGTTCTTCCCACACTTCATGTGCATTTGAAGGAAAAATATCATTGCAGATTGTTACTTGTGTAGTTGCTATTCATTTGTAGCAAATATTATTGCATATTGTTCCTTGTGGAGTAAGCCGTTGTTCGTTTGTAGAAATTATAGACTGGTCCTTTTGGAGTTTGGGCAGTGACCATTTTTGTTGCAATTTTTCAGTAATGTATTTGTTTGTAAATGTCAAGTTGTCATGGGTGTTGATAGAGTATTCCATTTCAATCCTCTGTGCAGTTGCTGTTGCATGCATGAAGCAGTGGCCATGTATATGTATAATTTTCTGATCTAGAAAACAATAATGAGAATTAAAAGAATTAAAAAGATATTATATAATATGATAACTGTAATGTGTGCATATTTCCATTGCAAATAATAAGGAGGGTTGCAATGAATTAATTTATCAAAAATGGCATCCTGTTAACATTTGATCTTCAAAGTGGATGTCACTTCTGCTCACTTAGAAGTAGGTTAGTTACAAACGAATAGCGAAAACACGCCTAGGCCTAGGTTTAACAACTTTATTCCAGGCAAAAGTGAATACAATTCGCTTCTTTGTACATCAGTCGCAGCGTTGTTCGTGTAGGTGTATTAAATTGAAGGTGTGGTTTTCTACAAAGGAACAACGGACTATTTACTCAGTTAATTACTCAAGTGTTCATGTTCACAAATATTTTCTACCTATCGGGGATTACAAACGAAATTTTACTCCTCGAGTTTACACACACCATGTGCTCACTGAGCGAATCACGTGACCTGACTAAAGTATTACACAACTTATGCAAATTGGTAGTCACAGTGGATATCACCACATAGAAATCGCAGACGAAGACAGTACTATCTAGGTTTTGCCTGGGAAGGCTACAATCATGCTACTAGATTTTTCATGTTCACCGTTATGCCATTTGGCCTGTTTACTGCGCCGTATATCTTCAAAAAAAAATGTTGAAATCTATTCTTAGCACCAGAGATACCAAGGCATTTGTATTGCGCTTTATCTTAACGTCCTTAACGACCGTTGGCTCATTGTAATCAATTTCGAGGCGGCGCGTGAGCGGTCAAAAATTATTAAAAACGATTTTGAACGTGCTGGGTTTGTGACTAACGATGAAAATTCTCCGCTAGAAAGCTAGTTTCACTTACGGGTTAAATTCTATCCGAAGGTCCGACAGCAGGAAATGTTACTAGAATTATGACCAGGCACTATAGTTATGCTATAGCGTGCGCAAATCAACGGGACTCACCTTAAGTGTTTTATTGATTAAGAGACCCCACTGCTTCGTTTATTCCGATGCAAGCATTTTCAGGCTGTGGGACAGAACTGACTGTAGATACGAATTATATCATTCACAAGCTCTGGAGGGGAAATGAGATTAAAAAAAACAAAAAACTCTACGTGGAGGGAATTAGAAGCAGTTAATTTTTCCTTAAAATCGTTTAAAAGTCTGTTGGAAGAATCGCATGTGAAATGGTACACGGACAACCGGGCTGAAAATCAAGAAATCGCGTAGATTCTTGAACCGAAATCTAACAAGCTGATGCAGTCAGTAGGATAATTGACACCGATGATTGGCAAGGAGTGTAATGTAACGTAGGTGCATTTATAGTGCATTTTAAAGTCTCAATGCGCTTTACAATATATTCCTATTATTTATAGTATGTAATCCGGCTTTATAAGCATGAGGTTTATTAGTAGTTAGTATGTATTAGTGTAGGCCTATCACCGAGTATGGTCGTTACCTGCGTCCTCAGTAGTTCTTTTACGTCCCCCCGATATTGGTTATTGTGAAGTGTGGCGAGACGGGACCTCCAGTTTATCGTCCTTATCCGAGAAAACGCAAAGCCTAACAATTATAAATCGAAGAACATTCTCTTTAATTATCTAAGGATCCTTAGTGATGTCCGGCTGAGGGTTCGAACCCGCGGCCTTCCGGTTAACAGCCAGCGCTATCCCAACTGAGCTAACCTGTTGATTATTTCCGATTCTTAGATATCAAAGGGGGACCGCACGCTATTGACTGTTGTGCCGCATTTTATAACACCAAATTATCTAGATTTTTCTCGGGAATCTGGAATCCGTTACAGACGGCGAAGATTTTCTTTTGTACAGAGTTTAGAGCACGAAAGCTGCTTAGAAGTCCCTCCCGTAAGTTTAGTATCAAGAGCTTTACATTACATGTACGTACAAGGAGACATAAGAACTTTGGTAACACCGTTCTGACCGTCAACTGTCTTCTGGCCCATAATAATAATAATAATAATAATAATAATAATAATAATAATAATAATAATAATAATAATAATAATAATAATAATAATAATAATAATAATAATAATAATAATAATAATAATAATAATAATAATTTTTAATAATAATAATCCTTTATTACAACTCATCTTCAAAAAAATATATATATATACATGGTTAAAAATTATATAATATTTACAAAATGATAAAAAAAAAACATAAAATTGATATAGTTCATTAAATTAAATGTTCTGCATATTATTTGTTATAATTATTTTATATAATTTATATACATATTATAAAATTATAATCTATGAAAATTCTAAAAAATATTATAAGTAAACAAATAAAATTCAGGTAAAAAAAAATAATAATAAAAAATAATAATAATAATAAATTAATTCAAATGGCTTTCTGCAGCTTGTATCGCAAAGTCTGAGTTTTGAACGTCATTTGTAATTCTTCTGGTAGTTCGTGAACCTCGAATGCAGATAAGTGAAGATCGTAACAATGAGAAGCAAATCATTGCTCTGATCCATGCGATAGTAGTGTGGTATTCTTCTCCTTTCTTGACAGATATCAGATGAGCTAAACGGCTGTGATAGGTTTTAAATTCTTGGCTCATTCCTCCTGTACTGGTAAAAATAAGGGGAGTGAATGTGCCGTGTTCAATTTCATTTACTCTCTCTGCATATTTCCGTTTTTTCTCTTCTTCGTGCATTTCGTAGATCTTTGAGAGTTCAAGGTCCTTGTAGCTTTCAGCATTAGGGTAGCATACTCTGACGTCAAAAAACGCGGAGCGTTGTTTCTCCCAAAACCCTCTAGCGTGTATGTCGAGTCTTGCATTTGGGGCCTTGTTCGCAGCTTTACTCAGATCCTCATTGGTGATATCCTGTAGGATAGGCTCTACTTCTACGTCATTACAGACTGACCTTAACAATTCTGCCTCTAGATTGCGAAGCTCGTCGTGGCGTTGTATGATGAATCCACCACGGCGGCACACCATGGCATGTTCCACAGAGAATCCCACATCTCATCGAAAATCGCGCGCTGATTGGCTATCAAGGAGATGAATTTAGCGTGGAATTCACCATTACACAGGTAGCCCGTACGCTTTTCATTTCGCACCTAGAAAAACAACAACTTTCGATTGAGATATGGGATTCAAGAAAAATTCAATTCCTGACTCGTGAATTCCACATTGAATTTCACTCGAAAAAACGATATCGCACTCATCGCTTCGCGATTCGTGCGATATCGTTTTTTTCGTGAAATTCAATGTGGAATTCCCTCGTCATCCATTGAATTTTCCTATAGAAGTCATCGCCGCAAACACATTTCGAAGGGATATCATTTAGTGGCCAATTGTATCGTAGTCGAAGGGCATTTCTAAATTCTCGCTTGCTGAGATCGAAGCCCATATTCTTCAGTGGTAAAACAGTGAGCCAGGTCGATGCTCCTTTTTCAGCAGCTAAATCAAGCATTCTGATCGTTTCATTTGGAAGATTTGCTTTCACATCACGCAGCTTATCTTTGGTGGCCTGTTCTCTGTCGGATCTAGCTTTGTTCTTGGCTATCTTTATTTCGTTCTCGTCTGGAAGTAAATGTGACTGGGATATTATCTTCTCAACCAATGGAGCCGTTACTGTGATTGATGATGAGTGTTCTAGGCTGGCCTCATTACATGGGTTGGCAAAACCAAGACCTCCATGACGTGGTGGTAAAGATATGATATTACGATCATCTTCACTACATGACCGCTCTAAGATGGCTGGAAGTAGTAGGTCAGATATGGCTTTCTCAAGTGGCTCTAATAATTCTTGAATATCGGGTATGGTTCGTAGAAAGTATGTCCATTGATGTTTCAGACCAAAAGAATATGCTGCGTAGCATGCTTGAGGATAAGATAAGGCGAATTCAGCAAGCTTACTGACTTCATCAACCCAGGCTGCTACCTTCTCTGTGACGTACTCCCGCATGAAAGAGGTCGACCCCAGTGCAGCTCCTAAATGTCTATGGCCTTCTGTCGTGACATTTATTGAGGTGTCTTTGAATACTTCTTTAGCTATTTCCTCCCTGTTTGGTTTTACAACGATCCAGCACTTTTTGGCATTGGGATAGTATCCGAGTATGGGGCCACAATCTAGAAGTATGTCCCACCATCTCTTGATGTCGGCGACACTTCCAATTCCACTCGCATCGTCTGCGAACCAACATTGACTTGTATTCGAAAAATGCTGTAGGGAAGTGATAAGTGGCTATAGACTCAATGCATACATTCCCATTGCGATGAGATCACCTTGTGTTGTCCCTTCAGCGGATACCAACTCTTTACCACCAGTAATGAAAAGTCTAGCTGGCTGTCTGTAGGTGTTGATAGCAAATGTTGCAATAATCGGGCATGTGATTTGTATATTATGCAGTGCTGCGGCCCTGTTTAACGCATTGAAGGCGTTTGATGCATCAATCAGTAATATAGCATCCATGGCATCTGCTTGAAAAATATTTCTCATGGCATGGACAGCAGCTTCACTTCCAGATTTTTGACCAGCGCACAATTGAAGAGATCCGCTTGATTCAATTACATCAGGCTTGCAGATATTCATAACGCACTTTCCAACGATTCTTCGCATAACCTCGCCGACACCAATGGGCCTAACAGCGCCTTTGCCCTTGTCCAGAGGAATCAAACGGCTTGCAAGTAATGGCTCTATGGAAAAGGGATCGATGAACTATGAACACAGTGTCCTTGTCATAGTGGCTAGTGCGTCACGAAGCTTTACAGATGATTGTTTAAATGACTTGCAAGCTAATATTCGTCTGAATCCATTAGCGTCGATGTTCGAAGGACCTCCAGACCCTTTAGTCTTCAATGCAGCTTGTCTAATCATCTCGCCATCAATTTCATTATAGATCGATTTCGGAAAACTATCAACGACTGGGCCAAAAAGTAGCGATCCAAGTTTTGCTGGTTGGGGAGGAGGGTGTTTTTCTTTAAGCTGACTCATTACGTCATCGGTTAGAGGGAGAACTCCACCATTGTTTGAGTCATTTAAAAAGCGGAGTGCTGTGTTGATACGGCCTTCCATAACAAGTTTCGAAAAAAACTTTAGATCTATCTTGTGAATCTGTGTAAACATGTTGCTTTCCAATGCGGTGTTGTAGAATTCGTCCTTCACGTATCAGTTTTTCAATTTCACCATTCTTCCACAGGGCGAGCCGTTGTTCAAGAATGGCCACATGCTGATTCGCCTTGCTTTTGGGGCCCGGTTTTTGAAGACAAACAGCCATAAGTACAAACGCTGCTTTCAGAGCAATATGTTGGTTCTCAGTGCTGCTGTTCCATTCATTTATATGCAGTGTTATTTGATCAATGAATTCCCTTCCAACTTTTCCATAGGGAACAAGGAACACATTTTTTCTCCAGGTAGTAATCTCGTCGTACGCTTCTATTATCGTGGTGTCTGTGATGTAAGTAATACTACCATCATTTTTTTCCCCCAAGATAACCTTGAGGGCTTTCTAATGCTTTTAAAGTCAGGCAAACAACCGGGATAGCTGGTAAAATTCAAGTTGTTTTCACTGTATTCATTGTTGGGTTCCCCTGGGACGTGTAGAGAACTGGCTGTATGCAAATTTCTTTCATGACTCGCTTGAGCTGTTGCATATTCTACTTCATTAGTTTGTCTTTCGTCAAAACGTTCGTTAGTTGAAGCATTAGAATTTATCTCAAGGTCGTGTAGTTTTTCGAGTCTTGCAGCTTGATCACGTAGGTTTTGTCCAGATAGACCGAGATGCCCACAACCCTTTCCAATCCATAATTCTGTCATAGGTTTGATATAACCTTTCCTTCCGCTGTTTGTCGAGTTATTATTCGATGACAGCGATTCCAGCGCTTGTTTCTTGCACTCTAGTACATCCCTGTTCATGTCCTCTGTCCATTTTATACGTTTTGACTTTCTTGACATTGTAGTTATAATAATAATAATAATAATAATAATAATAATAATAATGCAGAGATCGTAAAGTACTTTTATAAATATTAGAACTGTCATCATAGTTAGTATTAACTATGCTGTCATATAATGTAAGGAAAAGAACGGACGCAGTAAGCACAGCTTAGCCTACGTTAATCGCGCAAAGCTGTAAAAGCAACATAGCAAAATTCAAATAAAAATGTCCATAATAATTATTAAAAAAAATTATAAATATTTCATTAGAGATTTTGTCATCGCGGAGGGAAAGAGTACGTTAAAGCTAGGAACGAACACCAACTCGCTACTAGGTTCCGAGAGGTTTAGGGGCCAGATTATAGCCTTCAGATGCGACCTCTCTTCTTGTGTTTAATCACGTAAGCATAAAAACTCTTAAGTTACAGATACGTTTGTTACTGCTAAGAAAATACGTCTCAATACGTCAGATAACTAAGCCCGTCGTGATCGCAAGTGCGGGGCAGTCAAAGGGCGCAGTAACAGCCAGTTTATTTCACCGCAAGGGCGGTTAGCAATCGTGTCAGATCGAAGTGCGTTAATATCAATACGTGAGATAACTAAGCCCATCGTGATCGCAAGTGCGGGGCAGTCAAAGGGCGCAGTAACAGCCAGTTTATTTCACCGCAAGGGCGGTTAGCAATCGTGTCAGATCGAAGTGCGTTAATCTCAATACGTGAGATAACTAAGCCCATCGTGATCGCAAGTGCGGGGCAGTCAAAGGGCGCAGTAACAGCCAGTTTATTTCACCGCAAGGGCGGTTAGCAATCGTGTCAGATCGAAAGTGCGTTAATCTCAATACGTGAGATAACTAAGCCCATCGTGATCGCAAGTGCGGGGCAGTGAAAGGGCGCAGTAACAGCCAGTTTATTTCACCGCAAGGGTGGTTAGCAATCGTGTCAGATCGAAGTGCGTTAATCTCAATATGTGAGATAACTAAGCCCATCGTGACCGCAAGTGCGGGGCAGTGAAAGGGCGCAGTAACAGCCAGTTTATTTCACCGCAAGGGCGGTTAGCAATCGTGTCAGATCGAAAGTGCGATAATCTAAAATTGGTAATGGGTTACAAGGCATGCACAGGCCATGAATTTGGATTTTTATCAACCTACTCGTTGGTAATATCGCAAGGGCGGGCAAAAGTTGTCTAAGCCGGAAAGACTTTTAACGTGTAGGGAAGAGTAACAAAGGCAAGGGCGGGGATCATTACTGTGTAAATCATTCCAACCAATGCGTCAGCTAACTTGTTTGAAGTGTGCTTATATCTTGCAGGTTATTAGTTGAAGCCCCGTTTGGAGTACGCTACCCGTCAACCTTGTACCAAATTTTCACAACCTGATTGACACAATGTCGACCTCACGAGCAACATTTACAACAGCAACTCACTGGAAGAAAATTGAAAAAGGTTGTTCCAGTGGTGTTTAGAAATGAAGATATGTATCAGTATCCCATTTCCAAGTACCTTAGTGACAACTTATCTACTCGAGCTTGCTCAGAATAGATCTAATTCGACGCTTCCGACAATCCATGCAGTAAAAAGGCCAATAAGTTCGGAAACAATCAGGAGGGTCATTGACAAGTACGGAGACATTAGCTTTTATATTATTGTAAATATCTTGCAAATTTAGCATTGTTTTTAATGTTATAGTTCTTTTGTAAATTTTTTACGCTTTTCAGTTGAAAAACTGCGATGTAAAACCAATAAATTCTATCTATCTATCTATCTATGGACGCATCGGTAAAAGATTTACGAGTAGCGGTATTATGTACAATTGGTGTTGCTGGACTTCTACGCATCAATGAACTATATAACATTAGAAGCTGTATTTCTTTCCATAATGATTACTTAACTATATTCATCCCAAGTAGTAAAACGGAAGACAAACAAGGTTATATTGCCAAAATAAACACTAAGTATTGTCCTGTGACGTTACTAACTAGATATATTAATTTAGCTAAGATCTATTCCAAGAGTGATTTACACATATTTAGAAGAATTATAAGGCAAAAGCTGGTTTTCAATTAAGAAACGGGCTTTTGTCCTAGACTAGATGTAGGGATACATTTAGCAATGTTTGCATGCACTAGGATATTACAGCGAGGTCTACGGCCTGCACACATTGCACAGTCTAAGGTCGAGCGGTATAACAACCGATGTAGAGAAAGGACTTAAGATTTATGGCCGCTAAGGACATGTATGTACAAGAATCTAAACAGAATCGTAAAGTCTAGTCATCTAAATATATTTGTAACTATATATAATATCATTGATTCAATGACTACAGATTAAACACTATAATGGTCCGCAAGCAAACCTACCACATATTTGTATGTCGTGTTCTTTTAGTTTATATTCTCGGAATATAAAAGTTGAATAATTTACGTTCGTTTGAACGAAGTGAATTAGAACTTAAACAGCTATTGTAGCGATCGAGCAGATCTTAACACATAGCTTTTTCCTAGGAAAACCAGAGATCATATGGAAACCTACCCTGTGTACCAGAGGCCGCGAGGGGCTGAGAAAGAGAAAAAGAAGAGAGGCAGCCTCTGGTCTAACGAGTAACGAATCTCACTTCCATGAGTTCAGATATTGAACTCGGATTGTGATTGGCTCTTGTAATAATCTCAGTCAAAATGTGTTTTCATTGGTTCCTTACACTAACTGGTTTTGACCTCTGAGTGCATTCAACGTATTCATGTTTGCCAACAACAATGGTTTCGAATTACTTACAATATCGTACCTTTATTTTGATCAGAGAAATTCAAGCCGTATCGTGAAATATTTTATATGTCAAACGTTCCAGCACTTTCTTTTATTTTAGACTTTTTTCCCACTCTTTAAAGCTCAATATATCTTCCAAATACTCGACTTGAAGTCCGAACGTTTCAGGACATGAACATGACACCACTGATCAACACGAATGTAAACATTAATTCATTGCTGACTGTAGGTAGATTTCTAATTGCTAATAAAATAGCAATTTGCCATTCTAAATACTATATGTGCTTATTGAAATTCACGAAGAAACATTTAGGACGTTTTTTCTGTATAGATTTTGCAATACATGAAACAGTTTCAGCAGTGAAAACAAATAAAACCAGTTTCACAGGAAAGTGGTATCTCAGATACCATCGGCCAGACATGGAAGTGAGATTCGTTACTCGTTAGACCAGAGGCTGCCTCTCTTCTTCCTCTCTTTCTCAGCCCTTCGCGGCCTCTGGTACCCAGGTTAATGGAAACCAGGCTTCAGCTCCTTTTAGTACTGTCTTCGAATTCACAGTCAGTCTGCAGACTACTGAAAGTAGCAATTTATTATTCGCGTCTTCTCAAAGTTTTCTCGATCAAAAGTGACCTTAATTTTTTTGAGAAATACTAGTTGTATAATTACAGATTCTTTTTTGAAACTGCAAAAAAAAATTGTAAAAACTGACGCAAAAAAATGCGTTTATATAATAGCCTTCTTAATTAATTCATTTTATACATATTAAGAGCTCCAAGTTCTGTGGTCTATACAACACAACTTCGAAAAGAGTTACTATTGTCAATTATAAGGCAAATACAATATTTAAACCAAATATTTCTCGAAAACTTTTACAAGTTCACAAATTCTTTGTCACGCCGCGACATCTTCACCAAATGTACATCGCAATACTTGTTGTCGGCTATTTTGCAAGCAAAGAAAAGAAGAAAGACAAAAAGAAAGAAAAGCTCAAAAATATCAAGGAGCGAAAAAGGCAGATGATTAGATGGAAACGAAGCAAGAATTGACAAAGATATAAACGAACAAAAAAAACACGGCCAAAAAAACAAACCACTTTGCAAACAAAACCAAAAAAAGTAGAAGGAAGTAAATAAATCAATGCGAAAAATAAATAGAAAAGAATGAAAAAAGTAATAAAAAATGTGAAAAACCTCACATGAGAAAACTACATTAAGTGACGATCAGTTACGTGACGACATCCGTATTTTGTCAGACCACTGGTAAGGCCATAAGAAAGTTTGCACTAAAAAGTGATTATCTTTAATTTAATTTTTTAACTTTATGATAATTTTTTTAAAATGAGATAAAAATTAATCATTTTAAAGTGCAAATTTTGTTATGGTCTTGCAAGTGGTCTGACAAAAAAAAAAAGAATATCGCCATGTAACCATAGTTAATAGAAAGAATGGTTTGGAAGCTTATTGTTTTATGTGTTTGTTCGTTTTTGAGGTTGAAGTGGTCTTCACCTAGTCTCCCCCGCATCCATTTCCGGTCTGTTCGAAGAAATCTCCAGCCCAGTAGATATTTTTCGAACAGACCGTAAACGGATGCGAGGGAGACTAGTCTTCACGTGCACAGGTTTTTATTTCCGCTCATTAGAAATTGTGAAATAAGAAGAAATTAACTTTGTCTCTGATATTTTGATAAGAATTGTTGAATTTATTTGCATAAACTTATAGGTATTTACGATCCACCAGATAAAAAACTTTTTTGGTCTGTTCTCTCAGCCTTATCCAACAAGGGTAAAACAATAGTAAAACAAAAGATTTTGCACGGTCACGCTTGAAAAACGTGTACAATAACTTGTAACAAAGGATTTTCCTAACCATTTCACTCTATTAACTATGACGTAACTGATCGTCACACAATGTAGTTTTCTCGTGCCATGTTTTGGCAATCAGTTCTTTTGTCCGCGAAGGTTACACTAAAGATATGCCTTTGTCGTGATGGTCGCCAACTAATCATCACAACGTTTAAAATTGCTGGTGTAAAAAAATAAACTAATATAATCAAAGAATAAACCCATCTTAATAATAACTTGTGAAAGTTTGAGATTATTTTTTTAGGAAGATACAAGCATTTGAAAATCAGAAAAAAAACGCGGCTAAAATGGCCTCAACAAGAAATTCCATTCAAATTCTTATATTTTTAACGTCGCAGAATTTTAATTCTATGCTTTTTGTCCAGAACAGCAAAACTTTCCATAAATGTTAGTTCATGATAGTTGTTTTATTTGAGAGCAACAATATCATGAAATTTTGGAAAATTCAATTTTCAGCCATGATGACAATTCGGTACCCTGATGTGTATATTAGCATAAGGAGACCTCTAAAAAGGTTTTTTTGTATTCATCATAAGTGCTAAAAAAATGTGACGAGGGGACATCCTCTAAAAATATGGTGAAATACGAGACTCCGAGACCCATAAATTTCGATTTCGAGACTTGGTTGAAATTTGTCGAGACCCACATTTTTCAAGATACCATTCGCCAAACCTCATGTCGTTATCCATGCTCGAATCATAAATTGAACTAACATACAAACACAAACTCATGTATGTTTTCATGGTCCGCCATTTTCTTTATTTGAGTTTCAAACTCTTTGTAAGATTGGTACGAATTGGTCAGGACTCTACTGGAGTAAGTTAGGGTCGATATTATTATTAAGATTAAGACCCAACACAAAGCGTCGAAAATTATCGATAGGGTTTATAACAGTAGACTTTCTAGAGCGTTTTCATAGAACAAGCTATCCTATGCTAATGAGTTCTAAAATATGCTAATGAGAATTGCACGTGGGAATGTACGATTTGAGTCAGTTTACAAAAACAAAATCAAGTTTGATTTGCTGATTATCGTAAACGTAGATGCGTTGATCAGCTGATTTAGCTTTTCTTTGTATTTGTGTGTCAAAGCGTACATGCCCACGTGCAATTATTAGCAGAGATCCATTGGCTCCTTTTTTCAAACTCATTCGCATAAGATTGCTCGTTATGTGAAAACACTGTTGTCTCAAAACCTATTTGATGTTCAGTTAGAAGTTAATTAAGTAGCTATGGCCAATTGAAATTCTCTTTCGTTTAGAGTCAAATATGGTTATCAATCCCTTAGTGTTGTTAGAATAGAACATGAGGAATAAACTTCAAGGACCATCGCCTTTTAGTCTTAAAACTATTTTAACGACGTGTGATTCAGAATAACTTTATTACAAGAAAAAACTTACAAATTATAGGAGGTGTGGTCTACCAATGGTAGTTGACACCCACAGTATTTCCAATGTATATACTTTTTCTCGTTTTGTTAAATGGTATATTTGTTAACATGTACTTACAAGTTTCATCTTCCTGTTAGCTGACCTTAATTACAACTTTTATTTTTTTTTTTCGATTTTTAGTGGCCAAATGTAAGAGTCTCCTGTCCATTTATTTAATTATACATTGAAACTTCAATTTTAGTAAAAAAACATTGTCAATTGTATTTGTAATGCAAATATTGCAAATGATAAAAGGAAAAAAACTACTATTCATACCCACGCTATGGTTTGAGAGACGTTTGCCAACTTTGTATATTATTTTATCGTCGCAAATTAATTCGTTGAACTTTCTGATTGAATCTTAAAAACACGTGTACATTACTAAAGTTAAAGAAGGTTTTGTAGTTGTAACAGCTTGAAGCAAACCAAAACAACCTAAATCAGGTCAAAACCAGCACCTGAATCAACCCAGAACAACAAACAGAAAGCTACAGGAATAATTCAAATTGTGCAGACTTCGCCTTAAATTTGCAATTGAGCTTTATATTTGGTACGATAAAAGATAAAAGATACTTACAAAAACATATCACATATCATTAATTATAAAGTTATTTCCTGGGGCTCCGAAGGAAATGCCCAAGAAAGATAATTCTCCGACTTGTCATTTTCCTTCATAATATAGCACGTAGCGCACAGCACATCACAGCCAAAAAAAATGCTGCATCGCACGGCCAGGAAAGCGTGCCTTGGAAAATTCCTCTTGAGGTTGAGTAAGTGGCTTCATAGATGTTCAAAACGTTTAAGAATAGCCGATAAACTACAATAGATAAATGAGTTTCAAAGTTTCATCTCGATTAAGGGAAAATGTAGCATTTACCTATTTCAATAAACGCGTTGTCAGAGAGAAACCGATTGCCGGTTGTCTGATGTCGATTAATCGCTGATGAAACATAGGGCAAACTCCCAAAGCTGTCCAATAATAAAAGCAATATAAAAAAGCTAGATAGTTGTGTTACTTTTTGAATTATGTTTATTTTTACATTTACCAACACATTTTAGTAGAGCTGTTTGCATTCTCGGTCCGGCAATTTCTCCGACTATGTTTTTAAAAGTGAGTAAATATCGAAATAGCCGATAAGAAACAACATAGAGTGTTGCACTGATTATGACTATGAATTACTACATAAATAGCGTTCAAAAGCGTCTACACCGTCTCAGTACTTGGATTTTTTCAGTCTCTCAGTACGTTTTTTTTCCCCGAGAGTTGCTGAAGTTATGGCGGGCGTAAAAGCCCACAAAGCCGAAAAATGAAATATTAGAAATCCAATCTTACATCATCGTTGAAAATGTGAAATAATACTTTTTGATGTGCAAAACCAACTTTGTTATCCATGCACACAAATATGAACAACCTCTAATGTTACAAGCAAAAAGTATTTTTTTTTTCTTGCATCAAACATTTTTCTTGCAACCATGCATTCAAATAGATTGAGATTACTTCAGTAAGGTTATGCGAAACATTTTTTAATATCAAGCAGATTCTCCATATCATGTTATACCTTTTTAATTTTTAAAAGAGGTTTTCACTAAACGTTTAGGAATAAAATGTTTCCTTTTTTTTGTAATTTTTTTTATGCTTTCAACTTGTTCGTTGACTGCTAAGCAAATTATTCAGAATTCTAGAAGCTCTTGTTGGAGGTAAAAGTTTGTTTAATAATATTGATGTCCAGAGCGACGCTTGTTCGAATATTCATGTTTGTTGACAGGTTTACGTAACAATTAGAGAATTGCGCTATAAAATGCACTGCTTGTTTCTTTCTGCATTCAAATCTGGTACACTGTTCTTAAGACAGGACTGTGAACAGACCCGAAGCTGAGGTAGGTAAGCCAGCAAAATCCAAGATTCGCTTAGACTTGATTTATAAATATACTCGGAGCCACACAAACTATAATTCTTCGGAAAGTGTTATCAAGTTATGTTATACGGTTTAACCAATAAAAGATCAAGACCTGTTGTATTGAGTGTCTTTTTGTTATTTTATTAGTAACATAAATAAATGTTACAACAAAGTATTTTTAAGAAAGTTTTGCTTTGACTAAAAAGTCTTTAAGCGATTTTTCCTTTCTATAAGACACTATAGGCTGGTCTGGAAAGATCCGTGATAAATTCTCGTTATTGGAAATTAAATGCCAGTGTTTAGTTAAGATACCTTTTAGGCTTTTAATACAAGGATTAAAAGTTGTTACAAAGGGTAATAGTTTTTTGTTCGTTTTGCATTTTGATTGTGTTAATGCTTTATTTCTCTCTTTGAACTTTACACTGTTAAGAATCGTTGTTGTGATTTTAGAAGGATGGCCTCGCTTCGTTAAGCGTGTTTTGAAATCCTTTTTACAACTAGTAAAAGATTCTTTATCTGAGTTAGTTCTAAGTAAGCGAAGTGCCTCGCCCTTAACGAAACCCTTTTTAACACTAAAAGGGTGACAAGAAGAGAAATGTGTGTACTGAAATGTTTCAGTTGGTTTAAAATGCGTGCGAATATCAAGTATTCCTCGTTCTAGAAAACGATTTCCTTTGTATATTTCAGTATCGAGAAAAACGATTTTGTTGTTAGAGATTTCACTGGTAAATTTAATTGTATGGTGATAGGAATTAGCATAATCAACAAAATTGTTAATTTCTGCTTCGCTGGTTGTCCATACTGTAAAAATATCGTCGATAAATCTCTTCCAAACTAAAGGTTTTAAATGGCTGTTTTTAAGTAGGTTTGTTTCTATTTTCGCCATGAAAATAATTGAAAAAGCTACTGCCATTTTAGTACCCATAGGTATTCCGTGTGTTTGAAGGTAATGTTTGTTATTAAACTTAAATGAATTCTTAAAAGATCGCTCAAATACTTTGTAGGTATCGGTTGATCTTTTTGATAGAAAGAATCATAAGCTTCGCAAATTACTTCAATTCCTTCGTCTTGAGGAATGTTTGTGTAAAGTGCGCAAACATCTAGAGTAGCTAGAATAGCATTGTTTGGGATGTATGTTTTTTCGATAAAGTTGATAAAATCAGTGGTATCTTTTATATATGAGGATTTATAAATATATAAATATTTATCGCGGATCTTCATAGACCATCCTACATTTGTCTTACAGAACGTAAAAATCGCTTAAAGACTTTTTAGTCATAGCAAATTAAAAACGTTACTAAACACAAGACACTTAAACACAACAGGTCTAGAGACTATATACTCGTAGCCCTACTAGCAGAACTAGTTAACAGCCACTGACTCTCTTACCAATAGCAATAAAAACAAACGTAGTTTGTTCAACTACTAAGCACTAAACGTATTGCTAAAATACAAGAGTCGTATATTAGAGATACCATTGATCTTTGCATTATTAAAAAAACCTAAAACGCTATTTTAACAATCACTGACTCTCATACCAATAGCAATATAAACAAACTAAACGTAGTTTTTTAACTACTAAGCTTTTAACCTATTGCCAAAATACAAGAGTCGTACTATACCAAAGATACCACTGATCCTTGCATTAAAAACCCAAAAAAGTCTCTAAACTAAATACTGTGGCAGCTAATTTCTAAATAACGAGTATTTATCGCGGATCTTCATAGACCATCCTACATATGTCTTACAGAACGTAAAAATCGCTTAAAGACTTTTTAGTCATAGCAAATTAAAAACGTTACTAAACACAAGACACTTAAACACAACAGGTCTAGATCTTTTATTGGATAAACCGTATAACATAACTTGATAACATTTCCCGAAGAATTATAGTTTGTGTGGCTCCGAGTATATTTATAATTTTTTTTTTCACGTGACTCATGAAAAAACGCGGTGACGGTGTTGTGTTTGATTTTTTTGCGGTGTTGCGGTGTTCACCATCGATTTTTTGCGGTGTTGCGGTGTTCGAGGCTCCCCAATGTCCCCCTCCTTCTAAGAATTTGAAAAGCTTCAGTTAACATACTTTGGATAGCTTTCAATGACGTTTTTACTGTGCAGCAACCGTGATAAAAATAGTACTGACAAAGCTTAAATAAAACTCTAAAAATAACGGCTTAAATAAATAACACGCTATAAATTGATTTTCTTATAACTACCAGAAAATACATAAATACATTTATTTAGCTACTGAGTGAAGAATGTGTACGTGGTTCCATTGAAGCATTGTTTCAAGTGTCGTACGACGCCCGAGGCTCCTGATTGGATCGCTGCTCTGACAAAGCATGGATAAGCTATATATGTAGTGGTTACATAACTATTTATATATATATCGAGTTTTGTGACCTCTGGTCTGACATGAAATATGAACAATATATTTCCCGTGCATAACTATTTAAAAATTGTATATCAATCTTACGGCTTAAAAACATAAAAATCCTATTTTGTCAAATATTCCATTTAAATCACCATAGTGTTAGGGTCGATATTCAACGACTGTACACATCTACATCTCATTAAGGTCATTTTTATCTATCTTTAAAAAAAGGTATTTAATGTGGGTCGACTGTACATGCAAGGCTAGATTGTCCCCCATTGATTATACGATTGCGTTGCAAGTAGTTGTATAGTTATCCCACATTGATCTGATAAAATAACCTTAGATATAAGTTAATACATTGAAAATTGATATCGCTACTATAAAGCCCTTTTACTTTAATATTTTCTCGTATATTGTGACTTAAAATTCCTATTTAATTTTTTATTTGTTTTTTTTTTCTATGAAAATTTCTGTACGAAGTTTGAAAAGGAAGTATCTTTCTTTTAAGAAAAAAAAACAAAATATAAAGTATTCCTTAACTTATGAGTATAAAATTACTTCAGTAACGAGAAAAAAATCGGACCATGCCTCCAGACACATATAGAGCTGAAGCGTCGCATGGCGGCTTTGCAGCGCTTACGTATAGGCCGAAGATTTCGACAACAGCCGCGCTATCCCTAATGGCAGACCGAGCTAACAAGGCTAACCTAGCGAACCAGGTCAGTGAGGGAGAAATAAGCCGGCCCCAAGATGGCTAATTCCACGCCCCGTTTCACTGCGATCTACCAATTACAAAAGTAATAACAAATCTTTTATACCTCTAAATATTTTACAGCCAATCCATGTGGGATAGAAAGCTTTGTATTGCTTAGTAATGACAGGAACACACATGCGCAATGACAGTTGGTCCAAGACAACACAAAAAGACAGTTGATAAAAGTAACCACAACAAAGACAGTAAACACAAATAAACACAACAAGTATACAAATGAACTAGTAATACCCAAATAAGTAAACAACACATAAATATGTAAACAATACACAAACAAGTAAACAATACACAAATAAGTAAACAATACACAAATAAGTAAACAATACACAAATAAGTAAACAATACACAAATAAGTAAACAATACCCAAATAAGTAAACAATACACAAATATGTAAACAATACACAAATAAGTAAACAATACACAAATAAGTAAACAATACACAAATAAGTAAACAATACCCAAATAAGTAAACAATACACAAATATGTAAACAATACACAAATGAGTAGACAATAAAAAGAAATAAACAATACGTAAAGTAAGTAAACAACACACCATTAAATAAATTATATATAAACAGTTTAATAATGCACAAATAAATAATTAATCAAACATTATACAAATACACAAGCAATGCAAAAATAAGTAAACATGCAATTCACTTATATGAAATAAGCAATTCACAAATACATAAACAATGTTAACAATACATTGATGTCATTAGAGTTGTTTGATTGATACGGGTGTCCACAAATGTAATTAAACAAAACAAAACTGACATCCTTCGTTAAACCATTGGACTAGGATACCGAAGACGTGGCAGGGTTCCTTTTATTTAATGCATTTATTATAATATGGACCAAACTAATAAACAAGAGCGACTTGGTTATTTTAATGCGATGAATGAGAGTGCAGTGTTTCGTCCACAACAGGTCAGATGAAATGTAAATGCCTAATTGTTTGAAAGGACTCAACAGCTAGAATCTATGAAAGCCCCACCAATAACAATGCAAGGGGCGGCCAAACACTAGTGTCGTGCATCAGCGAGGTACATTACTAATGAGTTCCAGTCTTTTGCTGATATTAACAACAAATTGAGGCCTAAATCCCCAAAACTGCAAACCATTGACCAATAGCTCTTTATAACGTTTTTACTATGCCACAACCGAGATAAAAATACTACTGTCAAGGATTTTAGCTGGTCGAAAAGCATATATGAGATATCATAAACACACAGACTTTAGTAAGAAAATGATCAAAGAAATTGCTTAAAATTGTTGTTTGCATAGTTCGTGCAAAAGCATTAGATAATAAAGATTGTTTGCAAAAAGTTAATTTCCCGCTGCAGCCAAACTGACGGCACTCTTATTTGTTGATAATTTTATTTTCGAAACACTGGGACTTCCTCAAGAGAAATCTGGTTAGTGCCAGTCCTCACAGATTAAGAGGCGGACAACTTTTTAGCTACGACGCATGACAGGTTTTGATGACGACAGTTAACAAATTATCTTGGGATTTTTGTGATTACAAACGCAGCTTTTATAGATATATAATGCAACTAACTTGTCGTGAATGGCATTGGATCATGAAAATGAAAGGCCGAACCAAATGTTGTCTCAATTATTTCAGTTGTAATCTAGTAGTTTCGTTGAAGGCAAAAATGTAATAACGGTCCCAAATGTAATAAACTTTGGACCCAAATGTAATAAAGGTCACATTTTGGACATAAAATTAAATTTCACATAAAAAATCAAATCGCTGCCAAAACATAGAGAACATTAACTCCGTTATTTAAAAATTTGTTTTAATGAGATGAATTAATAAAATGTGTTAGAGGAAAAATTCTAGATTCAAACCAGGAGGGAGGGGGTGACTCTATTGTATACAAATGAGCCGCTCTCCAGACTCATCGCTACCACCAACAAATCACGTTACGCTTGACTGGCTTCTAGTAAACAGTATCGTGTAGTCGCCATTGTCGCCTAGCTTCACCTTTGAAATTGGTTCAAAAGCAAGGTCAAGGAGGCTATCGTGGTTTAATTAATTGTGAGTGTGGCTTTCTTGGATAGTCTTGTGTTAGTAGAGTGCAATTAATTTCCTATTGAAACTGTTTATTGTGATTTTTAGTCTGTTTTACTTTTGCGGGACGTTCTCGGGATCAAAAGTTTTAGTTCGGGACGAGCTGAATCTCTTCAGAAAAATTGTAATTTCTCTCTCAAAACTTAACAGATTTACTTCCAAATAGGACGTTTTATAAAGCAGTCCCTAAGGATAAATTTAGAGTATTTTTCATCAAGGACCAGTCTCTGGTTCTTCTCATCAATCCTTTTTTGTGTCATTCATCCTTCACAGCACGTGAATCCCTACATACTTCTTCGGTTCGACAGTACCGGTTTCGCGCCATCTTTTCAATCACCTCACTATCGTGAAGTGATTTTGGGAGTTATTGTACGTTTTAATTTTTTGCAGTTGGTGAAAATTTCTTAAATATTATTAATTGCACTTGATCTAACACACTAACATCACAATTCAAGTTGTTTACGGCTTGTTCAATTGATTTAAAAGTTGCTAAAAAGTTGCAATATAATTTGTAAAGTTGCTGCCGATTACTAATTTTTGTAAATTACACTCATTTTTACTATGCAGAATAACCTTTCGTTTCCCAGAATAATACTGTGTTTTTATTTCTTTCTATTATACGACTCTCATTTTGATTTTGTGATCTCATTATTTTCTGTTTCCTATTATGATGTTGTACATCTATCTTTGTATTTGATACAATGTCATTTTTTAATTGCAATTATTTGCATGTTTCTAAGAGGCTACTGCCTTCTTCCCAAAACGGATCGATTGTTTAGAAAAATGGATTTAATTTTAACAAGCATTTTGTCAAAATGAAAGGAAAATTTGCAGGTTTTCTCAATAGCATGAAATTAATGCTATAATTTCCACCTTATTATCTTTACTTTCACAATTCTTTTTTTAATTACCACACCCCTATTTACATACTGATTGTCATGGTGCTCATTATTGCTGCTAGTTGTCCACACTCCTTTTTTATTAGTAGTTTTTTAGTGCTCAATCTGATTTTTGGTAATGCAGTAATACATGATACTAGACCACCAAATAGCACAGACTCAAATATTTGTTGGGCATTACTATATCTCATTCAAGGAATACTTATGTGGTACTCATGTATTAAAAATGTTGACATTCACCACCCTGGATTTTTCATGGAAACTTATTCAAACTTCTCCCTTTTAATACCTTTTCAAAACAAGTGGATGTTGTTGACACATCACACAACCTGCACAGACTCACATTTTCCCCATATGCAACAGTGTCTGATTTGCATGTGCAAATTAGTTTAAAACTAAAGGCATCAAAAAGTTATTACTGGCTTTCTTGTGCCGGCAAACCTTTACATGAGCACATATCTTTGAATTCTGTGTTGGTGTTGGTATTAATGAATGGAAGGATTTTTGGTGGAAATAACTGTTGTATTAAGAATTGCAATAGAGAAGCTGGTTCTAGAAAATTTGAAAGCATGATTGGTGTGTATGAGCTTGCATGCAGCCCTTTTTTATTACAACAGATTAGATATTATTAAAGAATTGAGGGTTTGTGATAGACATTATGGAAGCCTTTCTAGTCGAGGACACAAGCCAGCTAAAGTCAAAAGTGCTGCCAAATCTTGTAGTGATGCTCAACTTCGAGTTACATATGAATTTACAAATGTTAATCAATGTAAAAATAGACAAAAACTAAAAATATTGGTAGAATTTTACATTAATGTAAAAATAGATGAAAACTAAAAATATATTGACAAGTTTTGATGTTTGGTGGGTCGTTAATAACAACCAACGAATGGTAATGCAATTTGCAAATCAATTGACCGAGTAAAAATAGACTGAAGACTGAAATTAACAACTTATAATTTTAGTTTACCTCAAAATAAAGACTTTAGAAATAAAGATATTTGCTAAAGTCAAAAGTGCTGCCAAATCTTGTAGTGATGCTCAACTTCGAGTCTTAAGAATAACACCCTGTATTGTCAACTGCTCAAACTGCAAGAACCATGTGGTCATATCCAACAATGATGCCTGAAAAAACACAAATTATTTTTATTTGGGAAACTATTTTCAGTAGCTTGTAATTTTCTTGATGAACTCTCTCATAAAGGTCAAATATGATTATACAAATACAATGCAATGCAATACAATAATCTTGTAATTTACAAGGATCACTTGCTCCGTATTTAGATATCAGGCTCATTTTGTATGAATTACTTGTAAATAATACATTCATGACAAAAAAAAAGAATATAATTAGACCATTGTCTATCTTTGTTTACTTGAAATAAATGAGTAGTTCTAGCGTGAATAGTCAACATCAACAACAACTTTTTATTTGTATCATTCTCTAGTAAATAATTTTACAAGACTTCTGATAAATAAATTAATTATACAACAGATGGTACAGGCCACCTGAAATAACCACAAGACTAAATGGTATCAGACAGTATGGTCCATTTTATAAGAACAAAAAAGAACTGTTGAGGATGCAGAGTTCAATATTTGCTCAGGATAGCAACAATAAGTATTATTATTATTTTTTCAATGAACTCTAAAGAAATCCCTTTTTTTTCGCTTAGAGAATTTCATATTCTTACACCTGGAAATCGGATATTGAAGATTGCAAAATTTGTTCTTGTTTTTGGTAAAGAATATAGCTTGATTTAGAGATTTTGAGTAAGAAATAACGTTTAATTTTGAAAGAAATGCTTTATAATGCAGATTGAGACGCTGAGCTGTAAACATCAAAACAAAGCAATATTTATTCTATTTAGTAGGATGAAGTTACTTATTCTTGAAATTACGTTGATGTAACTTAGATTGATACTCAGAGAATTCTATACAACAATCAAGCAAGTACCTTACCTGTTTATACGCTGCTAATCCGATCAATTACATTATGTTATGTTTGTTTTGATCCTGGTACTTTTCTTCCCATCACTTGCATTGAGCGTATTGGGCTACCTCAACAGATTGATGGGTAGATCTTTCGTGCACCGTACTCATCAATTTGTTAAATATTAAACTTCTTCATTTTATGATTTATTTTTTATCGTGTCATGTACTGCTTTATTATTGTTATTAAATAAGTATACTAGGACAGTGGCATAGTGGAACAGTGGAAAATTGGAACAGAGCATAGTGGAACATTGGAACAGTGGAACAGTGGCATAGTGTAACAGTGTCATAGTGGAACAGTGGCATAGTGGAACAGTGGCATAGTGGAACAGTGGCATAGTGGAACAGTGGCATAGTGGAACAGTGGCATAGTGGAACAGTGGCATAGTGGAACAGTGGCATAGTGGAACAGTGGCATAGTGGAACAGTGGCATAGTGGAACAGTGGCATAGTGGAACAGTGGCATAGTGGAACAGTGGCATAGTGGAACAGTGGCATAGTGGAACAGTGGCATAGTGGAACAGTGGCATAGTGGAACAGTGGCATAGTGGAACAGTGGCATAGTGTAACAGTGTCATAGTGGAACAGTGGCATAGTGGAACAAATCAAATCAAGCATTTTGGTTTAAAATAAAGTCTAGAGATGAAAATAGCATATTTAATTTAGTATTATTGCAAGTGTTCAACCTCAAATACACAACACAACAAAAAATGACAATCAATTAAAAGATTATTTTAGATTAGTTTGTTTTGTGGTAAAGCGTACCAAACAACGCGTTTTTCCGAATGATTCTTAAGAGAAAATAGTTCTTTAAACAGAGCGAGTTGAAACTTGGTCATTTTGTAATAAATATGTTCAGTTGCGAATGTTTCAGTTATATTGCTTTAAAAGAATCATTATCTAAATCATATTTAGCTAAAATATTCAACAAGAAACAGCAACAAATATTAATTTTATGGGTAGAAAATTCAAGTTAAAGTTGTCAGGACGAAACTCTTGCTGATTTCAAAACTCGGCCATGGCTATGATTTTGTTTTGTTCTCTCCCTCATTAATTATTCATGGTTTTTCAATGCTTGTTATAGCATTTTCTTTTCATTTCTGGTTCTCATGTTTTCATTTCTGGTTCTCACGTTCACAACACCTGACGATTTAGAGGAGATGATAATTAAAAGCATGCCATATTTTCTCTTTTCTATGTTCTGTGACCACTGTTCCGCGGTTCCACTATGCCACTGTCCCACTATGCCAATGTTCCACTGTTCCACCATGCCACTGTTCCACTATGCCAATGTTCCACTATGTCAATTTTCCACTATTCCACTGTTCCACTATGCCACTGTTCCACTATGCCACTGTTCCACTATGCCACTGTTCCACTATGCCACTGTTCCACTGTTCCAGTGTTCCACTGTTCCACTATGCCATTGTTCCACTGTTCCACAGTTCCACTGTTCCAATATGTCACTGTTCCACTATGCCAATGTTCCACTATGCCACTGTTCCACTATGCCACTGTTCCACTATGCCAATGTTCCACTATGCCACTGTTCCACTATGCCACTGTTCCACTATGACAATGTTCCACTATGCCACTGTTCCACTATGCCACTGTTCCACTGTTCCACTATGCCATTGTTCCACTGTTCCACAGTTCCACTGTTCCACTATGTAACTGTTCCTCTATGCCACTGTTCCTCCATGCCACTGGTCCACTATTGCAAGGCGAAACATTGAGGTCACAATAATAAGTAGATGGTGAATCAAAATAATAAATAGACGGTGAATAAAGAAAAAAGACTCGTGAGAGACAAGGAAAGAATAAAGAACAAATTCATGATGGCAGATGGCAGATAATAATTAACAAATTGATGACTACGGTACACGAAACACAAACCGACTGATGAGACGAACCAAGAAACCAACTCCAGCCAAATTTCACACTCAAATATATCGATATATTGGCTATAAAACCTCCTATTTTGAGCGAGCAAAACTGCCATCTTCCTTAGCTGGGTTCATTTGCTCATGAACATTTGTATCGTCAGATCGACGGCTAACAGCGATATTCCCGAACAGGAAATTACTTTTAGCAACGTTTTAAGAATGATCTAAACAAACAATTGTACATATGGCAATTTCACAATGTACTTTGATATTTTCGAGACATTCTTTATAAAAAAAAACTACAAAAAATGGTAGTAAATCGCAAAAATTGCAAGAAAGTGTCCGTGTCTCAACTGCCGCCATATTGGAAAATCAGTGAAGCGTGCGGTGGTAGCGATGAGTAAAGCCTCGTTGCCATGGGAGACACCCTCCCCCCCTGATTCAAACTAAATATTCTATACGGTTTTCTAAAAGTGAGATCAGTAAGAGGACATCCATTCTGACTGTTTACTAAATTGTATTCAATATATGAACATTATTGTATGAGATAATGGAGGGCTGGAGGAGAGGGCTTCCTGTGTCGATGCGGTCATTTTATTGCAGTCTCAGCAGATTTTTCAGTTCGATAACGTTCGGTTATCAAATGGGATTGTAAAGCAGCTAAATATTGTCGTATTTGGAAGAATAAAAGCACACAAAATAAACGTGAGTATAAGGTGAATTTATGTAGTGTTTTTTGAGCATCCAATGAGAGTTTTTGCTTGTTGTAAAACATTTCTCACGCGAGTTTCGAAGCGCAAACCTGCTTTACCAGAATTTTTATCTTTTTCACAATGTCATAAAAAATGTTAAAATATCTTTTTTACTAGACGGCATAAATCATGAGATAATTTTAGCTTTTCACTTATTTTTACTTTGTTGATACCAAAAACCGATTATAAATAATCAATATTTTTACATATGAATTTACAAAAACTAAAAATATTGGTAAAATTTTACATTAATGTAATAATAAATGAAAACTAGAAATATCTTGGCAAGTTTTGATGTTTGGTGTGTCGTTAATAACAACCAACGAGAGGTAATGCAATTTGCAAATCAATTGACCGAGTAAAAATAGACTGAAGACCGAAGGCCCGCGCAAGCGGAGCACCATAATTAAGAAAATATGGTAAACCATGGAGCTCATTTGAAATCGACCACAGGAAGCCCGGATTTCAGGAATACGTACGTCCGTCCGTGTACATTCACGCAAAATTTGCTGACAAGTTATAGTGGGCGCAAAAACAATCATTATTTTTGCAGTTTGATGCAGTTTACTGAAATTTTTCTACAAAATGTATTTCTACACTGGACAAAGAGCACGAAACTGGTACAGCTAACCTGACGGCTTGAAGAGATTTGACTGAGAAAGAGAAACAAAGACCGTGGCGTGAAAAAGAAACATAACTACGATTCAACGATGTTGAATCAAAATATTACTTCAAAATATTTTCACTAACAAAATAAGTAAAAGTCCCTCATGGAACTGTTTTTAACCATCCAAATGTGCCGTCATGCAGAGCTGTCATAATTCATCAATAGTCATTCAAAGCTGGAGATTTTACAAGTTGTATTTTCTGGAAGAGTTTATTTGACAAGTTTGTCAGATGGTAAAAAAGGCCGTATTCTTCATGGATTCCTCGTGGCGTTTTTCAGTCATTACTTATCGACAAATCTACTTTTAAAAGTAAAATCGACAAATTTTCATAAAAACAAAACAAATATGCGCTGCATTTGCAGCAATTCAAAAGAGGTGAACAGCAAGACGAACACGACTTACGAAGGTATATAATTTCACTCTGTTCATTCATCAATTTTTACGGAATATTCATACCACGGAGAGCTGTAGGATCAATGCAGATTTATCAGCTATTCACGACAAAAAAACTTTTCACACAAGATGTTTGTTAACAAAGTAGGACTGCCAATTCATGGAGTGGATGGAAATGCAAATTTAGTACAATGTGTGATCGAGCAACACGAGCTTGCCATCGCCGTTTAGTTGAACTGTGTAAACTTTTTAGAGGCGGTGAAAATGTTTTTTTACTTTTAAAAAAAATCTAAAAACACGAACAAGCTTATTGTAATCAGAACTGAGTTCAGTGGAAAAGTGACAGTACAGGACAAGAAAGACGTGGCACCGGTATGTTTACATTTTTTGACGATCTTTAATGAATTTTTTTTACCATCCACATGAAAGCAGTTTGCAATAATTATATTCACTTGTTTTTGTAAGATATTTATCCATCGTTGATATCTTTATGTGTGTGGGTTTTTTTAAATTGATTTTTGTAATTCTTTGATATGTTATTGAAAATAAAACGATTGTATGAATTCGTCAGTGTACTCATCTGCAAGTTAAAATTTCAAAACTTCATACTAGCTATCTTTTAATTACGAAGTATTCACATTTGATAATTAAAAATTCACAACCGTTTTAGATAGCTAGATTACCAATAAGTAATTCATTTCAAATTTCGCCAGAAAAGTGAAATTTTTGTCGATATTGTTATAACATTTTTTTTTTAAACGTGAAAGAGCGTAAAGCGAGAAGCGCGCGGGGAAGAAACCATCTTAGTGCTTTTCTAACTTCTCATTGGACAATCAATGTTAATTGACAAGTGCTATTTTTACCATAAATATTGTCGTATTTGGAAGAATAAAAGCACACAAAATAAACGTGAGTATAAGGTGAATTTATGTAGTGTTTTTTGAGCATCCAATGAGAGTTTTTGCTTGTTGTAAAACATTTCTCACGCGAGTTTCGAAGCGCAAACCTGCTGTACCAGAATTTTTATCTTATTCACAATGTCATAAAAAATGTTAGAATATCTTTTTTACTAGACGGCATAAATCATGAGATAATTTTAGCTTTTGACTTACTAAAAATATTGGTAAAATTTTACATTAATGTAATAATAAATGAAAACTAAAAATATCTTGGCAAGTTTTGATGTTTGGTGTGTCGTTAATAACAACCAACGAAAGGTAATGCAATTTGCAAATCAATTGACCGAGTAAAAATAACAACATATGCATAACAACATATGTTTCGCATTTTTGCGTATAATAAAATGTTGTCGCATGCATAAAACTTTGTGTATTTCAATTGATTATATGATTATTTGATCATGAAAAGAAAATAACAGCAAAAAAAAAAAAAAAAAAAAGAATTTGATAATTCGTAGTGAATGAACAAATGAAAGAATGAATGATTCAATAAAAAGTTCATTTCATTAAATCGGAGCTCTGCTATTAGGTTTACCTAATTTTTATATTATTTGGGTCTAAAGTTGATTACATTTGGGTCCAAAGTTGATTACATTTGGGACCGTTATTACAATTATTGCATTTGCGCCTTCTACAGTGTTCTAGCCTAAGCTCCGTGTTAGAAAACCATTTGCACGCATGCGCACAAATGACAATAACACTATATTTATATAAGGCTCGCAAGGCTCATTTCATTTCATTTCGCAGGTCAATTGCTCGTTAATAACAAGAAATCACAAAGAGTCAGTTGAAAGACAGTGAATACAATCATGAAGATGACTGCAGTGTTGCTGTTGTTAGTTATGGTGGTTTCTGCGACTTTGGAAAAGACCATTTCTCAAGGTTTGGTAATAGGTACACGTCCATTTTTATGAAGTTTTTTTCTGATTTTTCTTCGTTTTATCTCTTTTTCCTTTCTTCTTTTCTGTCATTTATGAGCTATTTGTTTTTTTATATCCTCATTCATTCTATTCTATTTCTAGTTTGTTTGTTTGTTTTCTCATGCCTTCGTAAATATCATTTTTACAGATGAACGTGAGTTTCAGCCAACTGATGTTCTTAGCGACTTCAGTTGTCAATATTTGAAAAGCAACGGATATCTGAGCACTGATGCCAAGCTGGCGAATCTCTGCCTCAAGACTGTCGGTAAGTGAAATATTGATTTGCTTTATACATTGATTGAAATATTGTAACTTTTTGCACACTTCAAACATTTTTCATACCCATACCGGACTTAGTGGTATCTGTGTTGCACACTTGATTTTGACAGTGTTTACTGAAGTGAAAAAGTTCTTATTGACGGAATAATAGAATAAATATGTTCAAAGCATTTGGAGTGACAAGAGTACGTCCAGTTTCGTATTTTTCTTTGGCTAAGCCTCGACAGTATGTGATATAGAGGATATTACATGGGCGCGCGGAGATACGAATTTTATCTTCGAGTTTTGAAAATATCTAACGAGTGAACGAAGTGAACGAGTTAGATATTTTCAACACGAGGAGATAAAATTCGTATCTCCTGAGCGCCCATGCAATATTCTGTTTATTATAAAAACTCCAGTGAAATAGAAATATTCAATTTAAAACGATATTTTTTATTGGCGTTTGGTAACGTGCTATTTTCACGTGTGGAAATATCAATTTTTCGGGCGAGAGATCACCTGATATTTCACTGGAGGTTATATAATAAATATTTTTTTGTACGAGGTACATCCCGTGGAAGCACATCAATCCAAAAACAATATAAAATATATACCAATGGTTTTTTGTTGACTCTTTTTTTAATTCACTTTCAATTGAGGCTTATCCTGAGCATTGAAGAACTTGAAGCCGGTCTATTGATTACGTATGTAAAAATAGATTTCTTCATGGAAAGTGCTGACGTACTGGATTTACGCACGAGTTGGGGAAGTATCTGAATATTTCAATACAAAACCAACGATTGCGTAAATCCTGTACAAAAGCAATTTACAAATGAGCTCAAGCTATATATTATTTGCAGACCTGACTGCAGATCATATTTTAAACTATGATACTTACAGACACACCCACCACGAAAACTTCGTGATATGACGGCATATACGGATAATATGGATAATGTTAAATGAGTCTCAGTGCATAGATATGTGTATAATATACTACATATACAGATTTTAAATATCGTTAGTATATTATATGATATGGTACACATTGTAGTATAGATATTCACACTCCCTATGTAAAACGTTTTTAAAATATGGTGGGTTATACGGAGAATACGAATAGTACGAATTTACTATTATTTAGTTCTAAATATATATTTTATATAATATACATATATTAACAGAGTTAACAGAAAAATATACTTCATAAGGCACAATGATGTTGATATTTCTTGATGGTTTATTTCACAAAAGTTTCGCCTGTTAGGGCTTCATCAGTGTGAAGGTTAAATATGCGAGATTAGTATAAGTACAAACTAATACAATAGCCTACAATAGCCTAATGTTAAGGTTCGATGAAACTATATTGAGTTGAATAAATGTACTTTCCCGTAGCGCTGAACACCATCTTTCCCATAAGTTGGCCAATTTTGGTGTGTTGATTTCCCTTTTTGGTCACCAGGACATAGTTGCAATTTGGTTTTAAAAGAGGGCGGACGTGGCTTATATAGGCATCCAAAACTTGAAGAGTTGTATCAGTCAAACATAGAGTAACGAATCCAAAACGTGCAGCAGTCTTTAACTTTTTCTGGTCGATAAAACCACCATTGGCATTTGCAGTTTCAACCATGTCTACTGTCATGTACTGATAGGTCATAGGGCTCGAAAGTTTCACTTTGATAAACAAATATACAACAACAAACGTAGTAACAAATGAAAGGTCGGATTGGGTAGCTTTGTTCGGCGTCTCCCGGCAAACCTTCGTAACAGTCTCGTAACGAGGAAGGTGGTACGTTATCGTGTGTATAATCGTCTAATGTCCCCCAGTGTCCCTTGGATTCGAGAGTGTCGATTTCGAGATCGCTAGTACATTGAAGTCTCATCATCTTAGAAACTGTTTTACGGGTTCGCTTTATATACACTTCTGTGGAAGTGAGATTGCGCAGAACATTATCTGAACACACTCCATGAACTTTACGAAAATCAATCAAGTCACTTATGGCATCCAAGTATCCAATACGTTCAGCATGACCAAGGCCCCAGTTACTTTGCATAACATCAACAAATTTAAATAGAAAATTAGTCGAGCTCAAACTAAAGTCTATCCAGTCCCAACTCAATTCTTCTTCCGTCAACGTCTTCATCTTCACAGCAACATTTCAGATACTTAAACTTCTTCGTACAACTTGCATAGCTTGATTCTTGCTTTCACATCCACCACTCCCTGTCAGTTATGTTTCAAACTCTTTACCAAATAGTTGTAGAAATATCAAATGATGACACTTGTTTGTTTGTTTGTTTGATTTTTTTTTTTTTTTTTTTTTTTTTTTGATGCAACGTTCTTTATCTGAATTAGGCGATCCTTTTTTGTGTTTTCTGCATCCTCTTTGTGTTGAATACCCATCGTGATCAGAATTCGGTACTGGACAGTGAAATAGGTTGTCATTTTCGTCTTCTTCTAAATGTAATCTTTTTAGTTTGGGAGACGCACTAATTTTCGAAGACCAATCTATTGACTTAGAACGTTTACTCATTGCGGACTTAAACGGAATGAACGGATAAATATGTAGGTTTGCGCGATAAAGGACCAAATGTCATGTCAACCAATCAAAATAACGCTTTCTGGCCACGCCTTGACACACGTTTAAACATGTTATTGTTTAATATTGATGACTCGGTACAACAAACCCTTGGGCAAAAATTAAACATTTTGGACAAAAGCTTGTTCAAACAAATTCAAACTCATTTGATTTTGTTCAGACTTGCCTTTGAGAACAACGATTCCTTTATGCATACAGGAACGTTGTGTTCCCATCTTATGTATAAAGGAACATTATTGTTGGACAAAAGGAACTAAAAGTTCCTTATTAAACCAATACAGGAAACGGGGATTGTTCCTTTTTGTTAGTAATGGGAACATCAATCTTATAACTAGGAACAAACTGATCCTTTTTGTCTGATTAAAAAGGAACACTTGTTCCACTTTACGTTAATAGGAACAACAGCACGGACTTGTTTATTCCATAGAGGAACACACGTTATGTTACAGGAACGTATTGTTCCACTTTAGCACATATTGTTCCGTTTCTAAACTACTTTTGTTCAGAATCATAGTCTCTTGAAAAGGAACTATTGTTTCTTTAAGGTAGTTCCTATTCAATCAAAAAGAACTTGAACCAAAATTCGAGGAACACTTTACAAACAACCAAATGATTATAATCAAATAACAATTAACATATTTAAAAATTTAACACAAGAAATATTGCTGGCACTCTAAACAAAATTTCTACTTATTTTCAATTTGATTGGTCTCGTAAATCACGAGAAAATCATTGTCATCGAATAAGGGAAATGTATATGATAACGATAACGATAACGATGACGATCACGATCACGATCACGATAACAACGACCACGACCACGACCAAATCCACGACCACGACCACGATAACGATAACCACAACCACGACCACGACGTGCAAGTTTACATAATTAGTAAGTATAAGTTGATATACAATATTATTATATAAACTCCAGTGAAATATCAGGTGATCTCTCGCGCGAAAAATTGATATTTTTCACACGTGAAAATAACATGTTATTTTCACGCCAATAGAAAATATTGTTTTAAATTGAATATTTCTATTTCACTGGAGTTTTTATAATAAACAGCATATTACATGGGCGCTTGGAGATACGAATTTTATCTTCTCGTGTTGAAAATATCTAACACGTTCACTTCGTTCACTCGTTAGATATTTTCAACACTCGAAGATAAAATTCGTATCTCCGCGCGCCCATGTAATATCCTCTATATACTCATATCAAACTTATTCCCCATATTGTGGAATATTTGCTCAAACTATCAATATCAATTCTGTCGAAGCTTATTTGACATTAGTTATAACACAAAAAGTTATAATAAGTAAGTTATAGATGTTACTTGTTGATACTGCATGTAAACATTGGAATTTTGCGATTTGACTGCAAAGAATTGCCATTGCCGGCTACAAAGTCCTCTGGTATTGCCTACACCGACACAAGAAAGATGGTTATAAATACGGCAAAGAACTCCATCTTCTCTTGCTATTTGCCCCATCGAATTTTGTCGAAAAATAGACAATTTATATGTCAAAATACAGGAAATTTTATGTAGAATTCGATTTTTGCGGTAAAAATGGACTTGGGCATGCGTATTAGGGCGTAAAGTGACGTTTCGTAACGCAACTGGGTCACAGAGGTCAATTTCTCTTGTAAAAGCACTAAAAGTCCTCTGTTTGCAAATCTAAATTGCCCCACGAAAAGTTTGCCGTAATGGCTTGAAAACTATACAATATGACAGCTATAATAGTGTAATATTTGATCACAGTGGTAAAAATGTTGTTATTTCAAAGGGTTTTGAGTAAAACGGCAATATGCTGAAAATTTTATGGAATTTATACGGTGTTTATATGGAGTCTGAAGTGGAGCGTGACACTCGTGACTTCAAAGGGGCTTTTGCGACAATAAGTTTGATATGATTTTACATCAATTCATCAATTCATTGTATAAAATTTCCAGATTTATTCATTTACTGTTTTCTTCCAAATGGTCGATAAGACCTGAAATATTCGAGCGATACAATATCTATTTTTGTGTTTTATTCATGACGTCATAAAGTGTGGGATTCTTGCGCAAAAAAAAAAAAAAAAAAAAAACAGATCAGATAGGCCCGAAGGGGGGACGTGTCCACAAATAATTTAATAAAATATACATGTATCATTACATGTATCATGTTGGGAATGTTTTCTTTGTTTCATAGTAACCTTTACGCCAATGTTTATATCTTTGCTGTGGACCTCACTTAACTGTGCCTTATCGATGCTTATCAAAAAATTAAAAAATTACTATTAAGAGTCTTTCATTTATGTTCAAGTACACGTAATGTTTGAATCTACTAATTCTAGCGGTATGTTTTTGTTGTTAATGTACAGCACCCAAGTGTGAAACAAGCAAACCACTTGGAATGGAAAGCAAAGCCATCGCTGACTCACAGATAACCGCCTCGTCGTTCTATGACAACAGGTATTTACCGAAAAATTCAAGACTTTATATGGATTCGTATGGTTGGACGGTTGTAAGTAATCGCAAGAGAGTTGGAGAATGGCTACAAGTTGACCTGGGTAGCAATTGTGTGGTCACTGGTGTTGCAACACAAGGTTCAAAGCGAAATAATGAATGGACAACAGGCTTTAAACTTAAGTTCAGCATTGCTGGGAAAGAATTCTATAATTACGTATCAGGTATTTCACTAGTATCACTGTCAAACCCACAAAGTTATGTTTTTTTTTTATTATTTGATAACTTATGCATATATATTATATTGTAAGTAGACATATATATAAATATATATATATATATATATATATATATATATATATATATATATATATATATTTATATATATGTCTACTTACAATAGGAACTCAAGTTTCCCTACAAGTTTTAATTGGAAACACACAACAAATAAATAAATAAAAAAGTAATGGTTCAACGGCTGACCATGAATATGGTTTTCTGGCTAACGTCCCGTTCACACTAGCAAATTTTGCATTGAGATTCTTGAGCGATAATTTCATTGTGATATTAACAAGTGAAGTAGACACCATAATGTCGTGCATATTAAGTTCGAGAATTTGCTGCGATTATCGCGCGACAATCCCCGCGATATTTTTACAAGAGCTGCTTGCAAGAGCGATTTTGGCTTACGACTTGATCGATTACTTACAGCAACATATTTTTACTTGTATTGTTTTTCATCAATTTTAGACAAGGTGTTCCAAGCTAATTCAGACAGAAACACCAGGGTACTAAACACCTTTTATCCTTCCATCTATGCTCGGTACATCAGGGTCTATCCACAAACCTGGCACAATTGGCCAGCAATCAGAATGGAGCTTTACGGTTGCAGATAAGGTGCTTAGAACTTGATGCATTCTTATGTTTCTGCTAATAATTATATTTGAAAAACTTTACTTTTTCTATTAGATAAAAAAACTAGTAAATCACTATAGTGGGCTGCTTTGGAGTTTTTTATAGAAAAAAAAGTGAAAAATTCTACGTTGTGTAAAGTTACTCACTTTTTACAACCGCTTTTCACTATCAAGAGACGGCGGAGCCGGAGGGGCTAGCACCCCGATTTTCTGTAATTGATTGATATTTCCAATTTTACAGTAGAGGGATGGGGAGGGTGGATAATAAATTGAACTTAGCCCTCCCCCTATTGAAAAACTGCTCCACCGTCCATGCTATCAGCTGTTCGTCAAATGTGATGCAAATGCAAGTAATGTGATATCTTTTACTCATTCTTACATTTTTAGGCGAAAAACAGACAACCAAGGACAGATAATGATGGAAGACTTCAACTACTTAAAATAAAATAAAACAATAAACCGCGTTAACTTTATTAAAAATAGCAACGCACTTATAAGACAATTAAGTATTAATAAACATAGAGCATTGAAAAATTGATTCACTCGTCTGATAGATTTTAATTCAGACCATTTTCAATGTATTACTTTCAATTTGGGTCAGGCTTTTAGCAGGGGTGAAAGCACTGCTAGCTGCTTAATTGTTTGTTGATTTGTTGGTTTGTTGGTTTGTTGGTTTGTTGGTTTGACCTTCTTTTCAGCGCAAAAAAAAAAAAAGAAAAAGAAAAAGAAAAAAAAAGAAAAAAGAAATAATCATGAATACAATACCTAGAAGTTTTTCTTAATTGGGATTTCAAGGGTCACTTGGTTGCAATTCAACGGAGCTGCCGTGTGTAATAGAATGATACTGGGATTTTGAGACGTAAACATTTTTGCTCATGGCATGGCCAATCGAAGGCCCATGAGCTCAGGTTTGCAAATTAAAACCGGATGTTAACAAAATGACACCGAATGCCTTCCGAATACCCGAACTGATACCGTATTTCTAGCGATTACACCGTCGGTTGATTTTTCTTCATTTCCGCGGTGTTCGGAAAACGTTCGGAAAATAATTTTGACGAAGAAAAGTAAACGTTTCTAGGTGTTCGGGTTCTTACTCGGAGTCGCTTCGGGAATAAAGCTAGGTCACGTGATCTATTGCGCTGTTGAAATTCCTCCTCGTGGTTTTGACAGCAGAATGTTGTTGTGTCAATTAAAATGGAAAACTTTGGATCACGGTATGCTAAGCATTTTTAATATAATTGTAGTTGAGTTGTGTGTAAATGTCATAGCAATAAGTGCGACCGAGAGCCAAGCAGAAATAACCTACAGAGTTGAATCTTTAACTAGACGCATAGCTGCGTGAACTCGGGCTTCTTTTCTATTTTTATCCGCAAAAAATTAAAACACTATTATTAAGCCCTTCAAAAACGTTGAGATTTTGAAACGCAATCAGCAATGTTGGTCTTTTTTCTATTATTTTATTTATTCATTTTTTTTTCTTCAACAGTTTATTAATATTTATATACATTCTGTAGATTATATACGAAAAAAGCGCATGTAAAACCTAAAAAACTTTCCCGTATCAATATTTTGTAATTAACAACACATATAGCATATAGTAAAACCAACTGTTTTATGATCTGCAAAATCTATAGACGGGAAATATGATTTTACACTTTAACAGTTAATAAATAAAGCGAGTTTTCGAGTTTGCATAGCATTAAATATACCGAATAAATTAGATATTTTTATAAATGCATGCTAGAGAGCAAACACTAAAAGTGCGCAAAAGTTTTCACTAACGTATTTATGTTGCACGGTGTGTGTACTCTACTACGTTCTTGCAAACGTGTGTGAATAAATATCTTTACGACAATCACAGAATAGCATTTTGAATTCCGCTAAATCATAAAATCCTATTTATAACGTTAATTCCGCCAATTTTCACAATGTGGCACACAAACTAACACGGCTTTTTTAATGCAATGCGTCCTGCATCGGATTTTCAAAAACTTTGACATAAACTGAAGCAATAGGCATAATTACTATTTACAAACCAAGCCCATCACAGGTCCTATTCAAATAGCGTTCAATAACCAGAAAGGCATTGAAATACTAGATTGCGATTTAAAGACCCGTGATGAAACCAAGCCGAAACCCCCTCCCCCAACCAAGAAAAAAAACCTTTAAGCCAAACACGTTTTTACAAACTGCACATGCAAAATTGAAAGTTCATTAGACGGATTTTGCTTTTCACCGCTTCTAAATTCCAATATATGCATTATTTTTTTTAGACTTTACAAGCGCTTTTTTAGCATTTAATCTACAAGAACGTACAGGGAAAAAATTGTTTTATTTCCCTTTCTCTTCAAGAAATTTGCAACTTTTTACATCGCTCTAAATATATTTGAATCATGTAATTTTACTGCTACTATTTAATTGCTCATGTACTGTTGAAAATAAACGTTTAAGAAAAAAGGAGCAACACTGACTCTTACAATGTTTTGCAAACTTTTTCACAGCAAAAACAGCCACGGTGTTGTTGTTTCATAAAGACATTCTATATTAACTATGGTCCCGCGAAAGTAAAACAGACTAAAAATCATCACAAGAAATAGTTTGAATCGGAAAATAATTGCACTCTACAAACACTAGAATATACAAAACAGACACAGTAACAATAAGTTAAACCACAATAGCTTCCTTGACCTCATTTTTGAGCTTTTTTGTAAAGGTAAAGCTGAGCGACGATGGCGACTAAGGATCATTTACTAGAAGCCAGCAAAGCGTAGCGTTGATTTGTTGGTGGTAGCGATGAATCTGGAGAGTGGCTCGTTTGCATACAAAAGACTCACCCCCTCCCTCCTGATCCTGACCAATCATAATTGCTCAAAAGAATGGATTGGCTAAGGGACGCTTAATTTTCATAGTGAGTCTCACTGTAAAATGTTTTCATACCAAAATAGCTCAGATTGCTTTAATAAAGCTGGAATGAGATTTTGAATAAACTAAAGGAAAAATACTCCATGTAGATTTCAACGGTTGCCACTGGCAACTGTCGACTAGCTTTAAATTCTACACTCCAAATATTTGAAAAAAGGCCAATTTGCTTGTTTTAGCCAATCAAATCAATCATTGAAGCAATATTTTAAAATACCATGGCTCTGAGGGATATTAGGGATTAAAGGCCCTCGAAGCCGAGGGAATTTAAGTTGGTATCCACAAAAAATATATATATGCAGGCAAACTTTATATATCAAAATGACTATATATTTTTCAATTTCTTGCAAAACTATTCAGGCAGCTATCTTTTTTCTTTTCTTATTTTCAAGAACAAAGTTTTGTATCACATATCTAATTGTCAATAAACACCCATGTCCAGATTTTGAGTTATTTCAAGAAACGTTTTTTGAATAAACATTTGGACTTCTCTAGAAAAGCATACGCTGTGATAAGAGTCAGTTTGCAAATTTTGGTTTGTAAAATTTGTTTATCTGGTCAAATAATCACAGGATATTTATATATATATATATATATATATATATATATATATATATATATATATATATATATATATATATATATATATATATATATATATATATATATATATATATAAGTAGAATAAAGTAAATCAAGACCACACAACTTGCAACTATAGAAGCGCTGTTTATTTGGACGTTTCGGCTATTCAGCCTTCTTCAGCAAACTGAATGTTTTGCACGCGCCACTTGTAAAAAGACAACAACTAAACTAACGGAACAATACATATATATATATATATATATATATATATATATATATATATATATGCGAAAATAGCAAAATCAAGAGAATTGTATATATTTAGATCCATGTACCGACAGGTAATTCATTGTTTTTTCCCGGATATCTAATTTTACTCCCAAAACCCAAAACATGCCATTCTTTGCAATTTTTTCGCGATAAGACGAGCTAGGGGACCCCATTTTTTTATTTCATTTTTTAACAATTAACTGAAAAAATATAATTGTGCAGATTGTCAAGAAGTTTCCACGTCTTGTTTTATTTCTACGGAATCTTTTTGACTCCATGTTTAACCTAGATTACGCAATATGATATTACGGTCAATCGCATATTAAAGGCTTTTTTTCAGATCGAGAAATGAATTACTCCTAATGCACTTTGGGTTTTCATTCGTGTAAGCGAACAGAATGCTGCAGTCAGAACTGAGCTGTACTGAACATATATAATGCTGATCAAATATCACTGATGATTATAAGGATTGCGCAGTTGTCTTGGACTCTTATTCAAATATCATCAACATGTTTTTATTGTTAATCTACAGTACCCAAGTGTAAAACAAGCGTACCTCTTGGAATGCAGAGCAAAGCCATCCCTGACTCACAAATAACACGGCCTCGTCGTCCTATAGCAAATACTACGCCACATCCAAAGCAAGACTTCACGTGGAATCGTACGGTTGGGGGCCTAAACGCAACAGAGTTGGTGATTGGCTACAAGTTGATCTAGGTAGTAAGGGCGTGGTCACTGGTATTGCAACCCAAGGTTCTACGGCACATTCACAATGGACCAAGAGCTATACACTTAAGTACAGCAGTAATGGGAAATTATTCCAAAGTTACCAATCAGGTTTGTATTTTATTAGTATTGATAATAGCGGAGCTCCGCGTTGGCCGAAGGCCCGCGCAAGCGGAGCACCATAATTAAGAGAAAATGGTAACCCATCGAGTTCATTTTTCGTGGACCACCACATGAAGCCCGCTGTACATCCTTCCGTACGAGCGTGCCCACAGCGCGCGAAGTTGATAATTTAGCCTGCAAAATTATTTTTGAGCGAAAAAACCACGAGAGAAAGAAATTTGAAATTCATGTTTAGCTGTTAAAATTATCTTTGATGCTTAAGTCATTCAAAGATGAAGATTTTACAACTTTTTCGTCAACAAAGTGTAAATTTTATCAGTATCATGAAAACATGGAGTTTATTTGACTGAAGTTTGCAAGCTTCAGATTGTAAAAGAGAATGGATTCTTCATGGATTCTTCGCGGCGTTTTTCAATTATTACTTATCGACTGACCTACTTTTACAAGTAAAGAGATCGACGGCCAACAGAAGTGCATATAAAAGTGCGAAAAACAGAAATATGCAATGCAAAGGACGTGAATAGCAAGGTAAACATGGACACGAAGGAAAATGACTATGGATTCATTCATCAATTTGTATGACAATTCAAGTATAATGATAACACGGAGAGCTTTAGGATCATTGCAGACTTATGGACTATGTACAACAAAAAATAGCTTTCCCTACAATACGTTTGTCAACAAAGTAAGACTGCTGGTTCTAGTGATGAAAATTTCGCACAATCGGTACGATCGAGCAACAAGAGTCCCATCTAGATAAGACAAAGCTACACTACGCCGTTTCATTGACCTGTGTTTATCTTTTTAGTGGTGGTGAAATTCCCTTTTCACTTTAAAAATTCTAAAAACATGAGAATGATTATTTTGATCAGAACTTTGGACGAAAATTTCGTCAAAAAGTGACAGTGTAAAAAGAGAATCGTGAAACCGGTTGATTCTCGGTCTGGTTTGATCGCTTGTAAGTTTTGTTTCATGTTGATTATCGAGCTTTTTGGCGGATTACGACGAGAAGTCTAATGAAAATCACTTAGTTATTCTCCTCAAAATATTTATAAGGTATGTTTATATTATTTTCACCGATCCTCCTTGAAATTCTTTGTTATTATTCGCATAAAAACAGTTTGCAATAATTCCTGCAAATGCATTTAATTTTTGTGAGGGGATTTTTCTCTATCGCTAAGATCTTTTGCAAGTATTTTGTTTATTTGATTCTTGTTGTTTTAGTGGTTATTCAATTGCAATAACACACTTATAGAGGTTTTTCGTCAGTATACACGTCCAAGTTAAAATTTTAAAAGTTCAGATTAAAAATGTAATACACAAAATGTTGTTGCTTTTCTCGCATGCACAGATATTTGAGTCTTTCAATCGATGATTTGATTAATTATCCCTCTCCCTTTTAATCACATTTTTAATTTATTTGCTTTTCAACTATAGTTATTTTTGATTAATTGACTGATTAATAATAGCCTTGAAGCTTTTGCGTTCGGAAATTTCTTGAATGATAACTGACATTTAACAATTGATAACTGATGAATGAATGAATGAATAAATGAATGGATGAATGAATGAATGAATGAATGAATGAAGTGATTGATGGATGGATGGATGAAAGAATGAATGAATGAATGAATGATTAATGCATTGTGTTTAACGAGCCTGATTATCGGAGGTCCGCTGTTAGGCTTGCCTAATTTTTATACTACTTTTAGTGGCGGATCCAGTAATTTTGAAAGGGGGTGACTGAAATCGTGATAGTTGAGTGTTTAAGCTATGCTGAAAAAAGTTATAAAAAAAGTAGATTTTACTTGTCAAAAAGAGGTTTTACTAGTCACCCCTGTCACCACCTTTAAGTCCGCCCCTGCATGACTTTTTGATATGATATAGTCTAAACAAAAGCGGAAATGTCTGCATTCTTCAAGACACTAAAAAGTAGTCCGAAATAAAATCGCGGCTGTTGTCCTGGCCCCCTCCCCCGGGCCCCCTCCGCCCCATCATCCCACACAAACTATTGATGTGCATTTAATATAACCTGTGTTCTCAAACAAATGAAAAGCGGTTGTTTCATCGACAGCAGAAAAGTATTCTTACTTGTGTTGATTATAATATTTTCCAGGCAAAGTGTTCCAAGGTAATACTGATAAAAACTCCGTCGTAAAAAATACTATCTCTCCTCCCATCGATGCTCGGTACATCAGGTTCTATCCACAAACCTGGATAAGGTGGCCATTAATAAAAATGGAGCTTTACGGATGCAAATAAGGTATGTAAAAAGTTGATGTATTCTTATGTTTCTACTATATCAGATGAATACATCATGCTCGATTCTAACCGAAGTGAAGGTCTTAAAAACCAGGTTCTGATGTTTGAAAAAAGTATATTTGAAAAACTCTATTTTCTTACCATCAGATAAAAACTAGTAAATCACTGGAGAAAGCTGCGCTTGTGTTACTATAGAAACAGAAGAAGTGAATAATTTTAAGCACTGGCGGCGTAACGATGTACAGGGAAGGTTGTTACGGTGTTTAGTATTACTCACTTTTTACAAAAGCTTATGACTATTAGCTGAATGTCACAATGTATGTCAAATGTGATGCAAATGTAAGCAATCTGATATCTTTTACTCGCTTGCTCGCTTGCTCGCTCGCCCGGGTGGGTACTCCCTTCAGATCTGGGTAGGGATGTTCCGCTGGGATCCTGTAGTGGTTACCCTGTTTATGACAAAAAATACCTAACTTCCATACCCTGTTTATGACAAATTACAATTGTTTACAAACGTTATATGATTTGCATAAATATATCAATTCAGACACACGTGCTGCTTTTATCTTTTTTTAAGTCAACGATCTTATTCCTGCCGATTTCCTAAATGCAAAATAATTTCTCTCATATTTTGGGCCCTAAGTATGACAGGAAATTTGGATTAAATCGGAAATAAAGTAGAATTGGATACCCTGTTCATGACACCAAGGTCGAAAAACCATACCCTGTTCAGCGGATCATCCCCGTGTGGTCGATATAGGGTAGTACCCCCCCCCCCCCCCCCGGGCTCGCTCGCTTGCTCGCTCGTTTGCTCTCTCGCTTGCTTGATTGCTTGCTCGCTTGCTCGCTTGCTCGCTTGCTTGCTTGCTCGCTTGCTTGCTTGCTTGCTTGCTCGCTTGCTCGCTTGCTCGCTTGCTTGCTTGCGAGGCGGACCTCCAGTTTATTGTTCTTATCCGAGAAGACGCGAACCCTTACAATTAGAAATCGAAGAACATTTTCCTCAATTATTTAAAGCCCTGGGACCGGTTGTACGAAGCCTGAATAGCGGTATCCAGCGGATAAATTCTAAAGAAATTCTATGGACTTTATCCAGTGGTTAGCGCTATCCAGACTTCGTACAACCGGCCCCTGAGGGTTGGTCCGGCCGAGGGCTCGAATCGGTTAATGAGAACAAATATTTCAGAAATTATAATAATACAAATATTTCAGTCTCAAAATGTTTTTACTTTCAGTTTATGGAAAGAGCAATTTCTCAAATTCGGCATAGCAAATCATCAAATTCTAAAGAAGACAGAAAGCACAAACAGTATTATATTCAGTGTTGCACATCAGGAGTCGAAACTAGACTCTTCACTTGAATGTTCACCCGTGTGTGCAATATCTTAGGCGATCTGCATTATGATGTCATTTTACTACGACTACCAGCATTCTTTGCAAATTCTCTTTCATATTCAAATTCTTAATCCCTATAATAATTGGAGATTAAAAGAACAATTAGTGCTAATTGCGCTACACAACAAAGTAAGCAAAGCATCCTGGTAGTTGTAGTATATGATGCCATAATGCAGATTGCCTATTTGGCCATATGTTGATATCCTATAAACTCTGATATCAATAATACTCACGGTTTGGCCTTGTTTCGAAACACAACCGCAAAGCATGTATGGATTTTTTGGCTGTTAGGATGGTGCGCTAAAAGAAACTACTATTAAAATACTTTTATTTCAAATACTAAACAAACTCTAACTATGTGCAATTGGTAATAAATAGCACTAGCTGTCAAACAAAAAAAAAAACGAATTAGCATAAAATAGCACTATTCAATGGTATCTATGTTGCCCACTGTTAGTGTTTTCTATTGTTTTCTTGTATATTTGTTTTTATTTTTTATTGTGTACAGACTTCAATTCTCGTGCCGTTTCTCCTCTTTTTTTACTAGCTACAGAAAATAAAGCATTTTGAACATCCAAACTCCTTGCAATTGATTTTTACACAGATATTTTATTTTTCTATATAAATATTTAATTCATTATCTTAATTACAAAACATTTTGATCATGATTACGTCACACGCATGTATATAATGTATTCAAATTTTGTTTAATTCGTGTTCTCCTTTACGCTGTATTAGCCTCCATTACAGGAAAAATAACAAGAGTCAAGACAAAGCCTCCAGTATTTCAGTATACAGCGTAAACAAAAATGTAAAACTGGCTTATTGAAATAAATTAATTTATGCCTCTCAATTATGAAAATATATACTTTTTTGTTTATTTTAGAATGTACATCACTTTGTTTCGAAACAAATAAACGTAGTTTGGTTAAACCGGTTTCGTTTCACTGTTCAAACCTGTTTATAGGTATTACGCCCACTAAACAGTTCTAACAAGACTAAATGTTTATTGTCTAAAGGCCTCTTGATGAAGGACGAGCCGGCAACAGAAGAAATAGCCTGGCATTACTGGCAACTAGTCATGTGACATTATGTCTCCACCTCAACCTTTGGAGTTAAGCTCGTGTTTGTTACTTGACCAATTAGATTGCTCTTTCGCATAACTTTTGGTGCTCGGTTTTTTCTCGTCGTGCAATCGAAATTCGCTCGGTGACGATCCCTTGACGAAGGGCTTGAGAATCCTCTACCGCATTTCTCGCATGTATAGGGCTTTGCTCCAGTGTGCATATTAATATGGAATTTCAACTCGTACGACTGTGCAAAAGCTTTGCCACAGTATTCACATACACAAGGCTTCTCTTTAGTATGGGTTCGTCTCACGTGACTGTCATGCGCAGCGTGAGACGCAAATGCGCGCCCACAGTGCTTACACTTGAATGGCTTCTCGCCGGAATGCTGACGTATGTGAGTACGTAAGATAGACGAAGCAGTAAATGATTTATCGCAGTGAGGACATTGGTATGGTCGCTCTCCACTATGCACTCTCATGTGCTTGTTGAGACTTGAAGACTGTGAGAATCTCTTGTTACATACAGTGCATTCATGAGGTCGATGTTTCTCGTGGACATGTAACACATGGATACGTAACCTGTCACGCTTGTCGAATGATCTGTCACACAACGAGCAGGGAAAACGTCGATTTCCCTGGTCAACACAGCGAGTGTACTTAAGGTGTCTGTCACGGTAGTATTTGTATGCAAACACTTTGCTGCATCGGTCACAAGTGTAGTTACCAGACGAACCTGAAAATAAGAAAACATTTGTAAAGGTCAGCAATTTGTGTGACTGAACTGATTAATTTTCATAATAAAGATTATCATGATAATGGAATGAGAAGACACCGAAATGTCGGGTATCTGCATTAGGCCTTCATTTTGAATATACAAAATTTAGGGAAAAAACGCAACGAGTACCGGATACGAATTGTATGACAACATCCAGCAGCACAACAATCATCATCACCATAAGTGATCAGCATCATTCATTGCGATTCTTAATTCTCCATTTCCACAATAACCACAATGCTCTATGTTTTTAAGGGTAAGTTTTGTGATGCATGCGAATCAACTCGATTGTTATTCAAAAACAACTGATCCCCATAACAATAATTACCACCCTAAATCAAAAGGTATTATGGGATGTGAACGAGGATGACAGTTCTGTTCTATTTTAGGGACGAACCATTAGGTATTTGAGGGGGGGGGGGAGTGGGGAGGTTGGGCAAATTCTAAAAAAAAAATATCAAACAAAGCTTAAGATATCGTGCACGGCAGATGTGCCAATAAATTAAACATATTGTGCAAGGACGAAGAGAATATCCTGCACAACCATCACACGGAAAAAATATCCTGCAAAAACAATTGCCCACCCCCCTCAAATATCTAATAGTCCGTCCCTTAGTGGAGTTTTATTGATGATTTTATAAGTTCAAATGTTGTAAAATGTCTTTGTTCGTTTCTGTCTTTTTGGGGTTTGCCTGAAAGCAGCATTACAATTGGCGATCTGCATTATGGCGTCCTATACTACAACTACCAGAATGCTTTACTTACTTTCTTTTGTAGTGCAATTAGCACTAATTGTTCTTCTTTAAAATCTCCAAAGGGAATAATTTGAATATGGAAGAGAATACGCAATGAATTCTGGTAGTCGTAGTAAAATCCATAATGCAGATCGTCATTTCTTAATAAAGCAACGTTGTATTAGTACATGACCATACTGTATTTACCTTGCGTTCCGTCTTTCTTAGATTCCATTTGTTTACCGCTAGTTACCATGCCAACAGGTATCCCCATATACATCTCGTAAGCTTTACCATACCAAACTAACAACTCTTCGCCGCAGTAGATATCCCGACATGCTTCATAGTATAGTTGGTTATCTTCTTGAACTAGGGAAAGGTTTTGTTCACTTGACTGTCTTGCACAGTTTACGAACTTCATCCAGTTTTCAGGGTCTGTTGTACCGTCGACGTAATGACTAAGTTTACCACCTTTATATACCTACAGAAAAATTAATAGATTAATGCTATTTACTAGCTAAAATTTCAATCATCATTTCTTATTAGGACCCTTTCCGGAGCAGATGAATGTGCCTTGAGACCAAGGTTCAACTAAGAGGAAAAACCCGGTGATAATAATGATGAAATCTCTGTGCGATTATCGATGTTTTGGGGAATGACATTTTAATCAGCCTACCAAGAAACACTTTCGTTAGAACACGTGATTAACGTTTTTTCCTCTAATGAGATTATCCTAGTTCAAATAACTTCTCAGCTCTGGAGCCCCGCCCAATGATTAATTAAACTGTCTTGGAACACAGGAGCCCCAAATATCGTCACTTTTTCAAAGCCTCGAAGTCTTGTTTGTTTCGTTCGGAGCCCTGAAGTCCTTTCCTTTACTGCCCGGAGCTTTGGAGTTTCAAAACACTTAAGCCCGATTTACACGGTGCGATTTGTCACATGCGATTTGTAGTATACGACTAGTCGTAACTTCTAAAACTAGCCTATAGCGCTATAAAAACGTGTTTTAGAATGTTCTACGACTAGTTTTAGAACGTTTTGAACCTCACGACTAGTCGTATACTACAAATCGCACGCAAAAAATTGTACCGTGTAAATCAGCCTTTAGGGAACCTTGTATGAAATGTAAGAGTAGGAAATGGTTACTGAAGATTGAATGACAAAAAAAGCTATTGTTCCATTACATTTGTCAGGGGAATGTGTGTGTAGTCATGTATCGTTTTGTTTATTACCTCCCACATCTGTGCGTTGTCTTGTCCTTCGTAAACATCACCAGTAGTCACGTGATCACCAGTAAATGGCCCCAGTCTCACTCCTTTACGAATAACCTTGCAGTTTATAACAGCAAAGTGATATCCTGTTCCCATGGCGACGGTAATCAGACGTAGTCCATCAGGTAATGACGTAGGGAAGCCCGTAATGGTTTCTGGGTAGATAATTGTCCCGTGTGTAAATTTACAGAGCAGTAAGTCTTTGTTTGAGGTAGGCGATGGCATGGTATCTAAATATGGGGGAAGAAAACGTTTCTTTCAGTTAAGACTTCTGTAATAATTAAGATGACGCGTGAGATTGCTTTCTCCGGGAAATCGTAAAACTGATCCCCAGTTGATTTTGGATATAGATAATTTACATGATACAGTTCAATCCATAATAAAGAAAGAACAGACTGGGATTCGGTCAGTTTGGCTGCTACAATCTTGCAAAATGTGTTTTCCTGTATATGCATTGGTAGCTTCCCTGCTATATTTGAGTGCTATCTTGATGTTTTGATTAAAGCGACTTGTTTTGACTATCCGAGTGATCAAAGACTCAGCAAGACTCTAACAAAAAATAGTTACTTTTTATCTGTTTTTCTTTTGAAATCACGATATATCTTTTCGTTCAACTCTTTCGTTTTCAACTCTTGTCCTTCCTTCGCCTGTTGGAGAGTAAAGCGTCGAGCATCGTTTTGGTAATGTGCTAGTTTTCTTAGGGCCTGTTTATATGATCGAGGCGAGCCAGCCCGGTTGACCGGTCGAAACATTAACAAAATAGGAGGCAGCGTGGCCGAGTGGTCAGAGCGTTGGTCTCGCAATCCGGCGGTCCTAGGTTCGATTTCCGCTATGGCCACAGAAACTGTTTAAAGTGCGAAATAATGTGGACAGAAAGCCCCACCAGATAAATAAAGATGCGTTTTCAAATTAGTCTGGCTTTAGTATGGACAATGTCTTAGTTGAGATTTAAAGGAATGTTGTAATAAAACGTAACAAGCACAGCATAAGGAAATGTGATCTGATTCTGCCAGAGTTCTTTCAAATGACTTTGCAAAGTTATTGAAAATTAACAACGAACATTTTTCAGCTCTTGTCCATTATGCATGGGTTCTCGCCGACCAAAGCAACACAGGAAAATATTTGTGATTCCCACAATGGGTTTATTACTGCCGTTGGGAAAGTAATACCAAACCCATTGCTCCAACAACATTGAGTTCAAATTTACCCAAGTTTCCCGATTAAATGGCAACATTTCCCTTGCAATTCCCATCTTTGGAAAATTGGGAATTCCTTTTTTTCGACGCATTCTATCGAGAGTAGCGTGACCAATACATTGAATTTAAAGATTAGAAAAATATGTAATCTTTTGTTAGCATCTTGCGTTTAATCTGAGTAATCAGTTAAGTGAATGATGGCTGTGTCATTGCTTAAAAGTAAGTTAGATATATTGACTGTCTGGGTACGTAATTGAGTACACGAGTAGTGACTGTTTGAATGACTGAGCTATTGCCGATTGTCGCATATATTGAAGTAGCTGGACTCCATAGGTTAGAGGGACATCTAAATTCCTAGCTGATTATTTAGGGAATAGCCTCCAATCATTGTAAACTAATACTGTGGGATGGTTAATATGCTTGTATATGATAGAAGTATAACTAATGGATGAATGAGTTTAAAACGAACCAAGAAAATACAATACATGATCGATTTTTGAGCTATTCATATATGTAGACTCATTTATGTATGTATTCAATTAAAAGAATATACAGGTATTCTTGAAAAGGTTGTCCAGTTGAAATACAGTAACTGATTTAGCGAATAACAATGTCATTTGCATGCATCAAGTTTTCAGTTTTCTTGTTTTAAATACAAAGCTGCCGTAAATATTACATAGTAACATAGTTTATTATAATTATGTGATGAAGTTATTTTGTACATTTTCACTCATCATTTCTTTAAAAAAATAAAAATCATGAGATATGGAAATGACTTTGCTATTCGCTAAATCACTATTTCAACTGGACAACCATTTCAAGAATAGCAGTTTATATATGAGTCGTGATAATCTTAAAAGGGTCCAGCTTGCTGAGACTATCTTGATGTGCTTCTTTTGTTTCATTTTTTACTTTGCTTCATTTTGAATTTAATGTTTCTTTCCAATCCTAAGATCGTTTTTAATTTATCACGGCTCATATAGTTAATCGAAATAAGAAAATAGTAGAGATTATATACTTCAAAATTGCACGCAACGTAGCATGCATGCTAAGAAACTTTAAGTCATAATAGAACGTCATTTTGTGTTGTTGCATGAAAAATAACATTGAATGCTGCCTTTCAAATGTAAAGTGGTTACTTACTACTGTATGGGCGTGTGTCCTTCATCCAGAAATAACTCTTCTATACGCAGTTCACAAATGTTTTTCGCATTTGTTTCGGATGTAATTATGCAGCAATTTTAAAAAATCAATTCTATAAACGGCTCAGATTATTGTTCTAAATAGAAATGTCTTTAAACCAGAACTAAAATTTATCCTGTTCCTTCGATAAATTCTTGCTTATTCAAATAATGATTTTTGTAATTAACTTATATAGACAAATTGTTGAGTACTCTAATTAATGCAATTAAATTCTTGAAGTAAATTTCATTAGCATTCAATGGAGTTTTGAAGTTTGACGACTCAAAACACACAAAGAGAATCAAAAACTCCTATTTATTAAATAGGCAAGCTCATTTATATTTTAAGCAAATTGTCATCCAACTCAATAACACTAATCATTTTATTATCATAGTCTATGCTGCTAAATTTCATCACAATGAAAAACAAAATTGTTCAAAGGGACCGAAGAGCGTGTCTTGCAGCTGCCCACCCTTCGCACATACTTCCACACAACGCAAACATTTGCATGCCTGCTCACCGCATACTTGTACATGCAAAGCAAAAATACGATTTTTTAATCACAAAACGCGACTGATATTCTTTTGGCATGGAGAAACAGCAGAAACATATATAATTGAATAATGAGAATGCTTTGATAAATTCTCGCATATACGTGCATATAAAAGGTATTTAAAATTCTGCTTTCGGCGCTATATTTATAAAGTTTATCCCCAAATGTCCTACTATGTTCTCTTTTTGTGAAAAAATGAATAAAGATAGACTGATTCAGATCAAGAAATCAAGATAAAATGAAATGAAATAAGCCAAGTTTATCAAACTTATTTTATAAAAAATCATTTCATACACTACAACTAAAGCAAAAGTAAACAATTTGTACATGTCTAGTCATCCAAGAATTTTTAATCAGGATTTGTTGTTGCTCTTGAAATATCAAAACAAAAAATAGAAAAATAATTCAAAATCAATACGTCTGTCTTATTGTTTTTGGTCAAGAATACAAATGTTACAATTTGTACAAAAAATATCGATCATTGAAATCGCTTTGCTCTTACTTAAATATAAGTATAAATAGTTACAATGTAATACCTTTTTGTTCTTATATGTGTGTGTTTCTTTAATGATTTTTTACCCGAGCCGCAAGCAAGTTTTGGTTAGTAAAGTTAGGTCTGTATAAGTACATGAGAAGAACGCCGCAGGTGCTCCACGCTCGTTATCTTTAAATAAAAAACTGTTTTGACGAGAAAAGCGTTCTAACACCTTAGCTAAAAGCCCCACATTGCTCTATCTAAAACACAAGTGTAAAGATACTTAGCTGAGGTATCAAATAAATACAAGCAAGTGTGAACACTTTGATTGAGTCTATTAACCGCCTCTGTTTCTGTACAATGGCCCGCGAAGGCTAAACTAGCCGACAACAAAAGCATCTACTTGAATGTTATCTTAAGTTGTTGTATTCGGCCGGCTGAAGTCAAAGAATATCCTACAAAAAGTCACTTGATATTGAGCTTAAACTGCCGAAAAAAAATACAGCTAACAAAGAAAGTTAGCAAAAACAAAACACGACAATAAGAATGTTTAGCGAATAAAATGTGAAAATGCTATCAGAAAACATAAAAAACACTATATAAACAATCTTTAAAAAAACATTTATTATATTTTACTATTTTTCCGATTCAGTGTTTTAGGTACTTTTTAAATTCAGTTTCATACTTGAACTATACTTAAATACGCTATCTAACTCATGAAATTAAGCAATTGAACGTTCTAAGCAAGCTTATCCATTTGTAATAGTTTGATTTGTAGTAGAATGATACTAACTTTTGGACAGGAAAACTATCGATCTTTTTCAATTCGATTGAAAGCCACATTCAGAATGGTATACTTCAATGTCTTATTAATTTAGTATTTGCTATGTTTTAGTGTGAATCAAAATTATGTGTCATTACATAAGCGTTTTCGTCATATTTTTTATGATATTGCTTTTAATTCATTTCCATCGAGTGACTGATTTACGGATTTTAATTTTCACTTTTAACTCGAATGTATACTGAGCCAGTTCAATCGATTAGATGTATATTTAACAACTTCAGTCGTAAAATCCTGAACTTTTTTTCAAATTTTTAACAAAATAGACTTTATCTTGATAAAAAGTATTTTATCGTTGCCATCTATTTTCGCTGCATCTTTAACTATTAAGGTATTGCATAATTTATCACATTTCGTCTTGAAAAAAGGTTCGTAAATTAATAGGCCAGTGTACAAAATATTATTGTTAAGCGCCAATGATTGCCAGGGACTCACGTTCCAACACCTACAACCAGGTCGCGTATTTCTAACAAATAGAAAGTGCACCTTTTCTACTACGAAAAAGTTAAAAAACGAAAGTTACTGAAAAATTTAGAATATGTTGATTCATATGGTATTATTTAATTTTATGTCGAAGAAAGAATAGTTAGTGAAGAGGAAGAAAGTTAGATTTTATGCTATATCTACAAGGCTCGTATTAGATTAATAGCAGGGAAACAAAAATATTTCTAGTTTTCATTTTGAAACTTGTGGAAGAATTAAACGAAGTTCAAGATAAGCTTATAGTGCTCTAACCCTCTCTATCGTGTAGTGTCTCCTAACTAAATGCAAAGTGTATTTTTTATTCAAAAATAATTAAACGCCCTTTTGGTTACAACGCACGTTTTAAAACTATTTAAAGCGTCAATTGAAAACAGTATCATTTTGAAGCTTAAATAACGGAGAGATTTCTCACAAACAAACATGGGAAAACTAAATACGAAGGCTTTTAAGTTAGTCGGAGTTAAGTTTGTGTCCTGTCTATCCACAGAATATTTGCCTCCAAAACCAATTACAGTGGAATTTTTATATTTTACTTAAATTTTGAGAATCTTGTCTTAAAAAAAACTGTTTTGTGTAGTCGATAATTGCTAAACTTACATTAATCTGATATTAAGTTCAATAACTCATAAACTAAAAACATCACAAAAGCTAGACTCGCTTTTTTAGGCTTATAAGTGCCGGTCGAGATAATGCAAAAATGGTAGAAAACTCTTGGATTTTCCTTGCTCGATGAAAGTTATTCTTCTCGAGTTAAATATGGCTTGTCTTTGTCGACATGATTGCAAATCATGCAAGAATGTTTGCCTAGAATATAAATTGTTCAAAATACGGGGGAAAGCGCGCGTGAAAGTATTTGCTGATCCCAATTTTCAAAGCACTATTTAATCATGGTTTGTAGTTAGAACAGCGGGGCTTTAAAGAATGCTTGTGTTAGGGTTAGACTTGATTAAATTCTTGATTTAGTAATGGGAGGACTCTAATTGAGTTTAATAGTAAATTGTTTAGAGATTTAATTGGAGAAAATTAGATTAAAAGAGGGTTTCGCATCTGCGTCTAAATTGTACATGTTTTTAGTATTCATTATGTCTTTTATTGTTCGTACATTGCTTTTTTCCTCTATTTCATTCAAGTGACTTTCTTTCCAACATAAGCACAATACGTTTTATTTGATACGGTTCGGCTTTCGCATCTCTTCTTGTTTTCGATTTTTTTAATTTTCAACTCATCTTCTTTGATACGTTTTTAAGTTCTTATTACATTCTATGATAAACGCTTAATTCCTTTCTTTCTTCCATCCATCCATCCTTCCTTCCTTCCTTTCTTTCTTCTTTAATCAATTCATTTCTGCCTTCCTTCCTAACTCAACTTGATTAAAACAACATATAACTATTTCAAAACAAGTTGTCAGGCAAAATAAGGGAATACCGGATTCCGGATGTAGGTTTCACGACCGAAAGGTACTGTGGGGTACCAATAATGATAAATAAGCAGTAATTTTATTCCAATCAGCGTCATTTCCTTGAGTTGCAGATCTCTGAGTGGAAATACTATTGAAATGGCATGTGTATCTTCTGTAGCTATTCATTAAAATAAACATTACCCATAGACCTTTTCCGGTCGTGTAATGAACATCCGCAATCTGTAATCCGATTCTCGCCAACAGTGTTTTTTTGAAATAGATGTATATGATAGCCAACTGAGAAGAGCAATATTTGTGTTATTCCATATGCTGGCAAATACCTTTTTTGGCATTTTCTACAAAACAGTACTAGTTAAATAACATAAAGAATACCATAAAAAACACATGTACAGAAAATGTCATGAATCCTGACTTACACTATTGAAAGAACGCTGTACTTCGAAAAGACAAAAAAAAACTAAACCACCTGACAAACTCTCAAGCTTAACTGGGCCCCTTTCAAATCCATAACGGCCACTACATCATAAACCACTGGTGGTTTGCAGCCATTTTTTAAGGGAAATAAAGCTTAATATCCAATACTCGAAATACTTGAAATCTTTTGTTCAACCTTCATCCAAGATGTCTGCAGTAACGTAACATACAAAACATCAATTGATTGTTGTTAGCAAGAATGCAGAATGCCGGTTGGCCGGATGTCAATTACAGTGGCAGATCAAGAGGAAGAGGCCGGGGGGAGGGGGGGGAGGAGGCGGTGCCCTCTCATTTTGGGAAGACCTGATTTATTTTTATTGATAGTACTTTTAATTTTTCATTGATAATCACCAATGGTGCACCCAGCTTTCTGGATCCACTCGTTGTTTTCCTTGACCGAAAAGTATATTTTGTACCAAATAGTAAATCCCCGGGGGGGGACTCCGTGGATAAACGATCGGGGATGCTCGTCGGAATTTTTCAAAAATACCCCTAAAAGATACCAAACGTTTTTCAAAAGGGCGTCGCTTCACAAGTTTTTCATCCCTTAAAGATACCAAAATCAGGAGTTTCAGTGGCCTTCAACCCCTAAAAGATACCAAAAAGTGAGAATTTGGCAAATTTCACATTTTTAAACCCTAAAGATACCAAATCGTCGATTTTTACCCCTAGAAGATACGACGAGCATCCCCGATCGTTTACCCCCAGAGTACCCCCTCCCCCGGTAGTAAATAGTATTTGACGTATCTGTTTGTACTCTAACTTAAAAACCGCTCTGCTCCAGTGATATTTACCGCCTTACTGACCAACTGGTGCAACTCGACACTGCATGATAACTTTTTTACGCCGTTTGGCATGTGCTCTGGTGCTTAGAATGAATTCTTACTGAACATGAAAACGTAGCCGAGCATCAAAGTTGATAAATATACAATTCGCATTTCCAGAGGTCAAAAAGGGACTGGGAACGAATGTAGAAATATTTATCTAAACAAAAAACAAATCTCATAAAAAGATCACACTAAAATTATAAAGTTTACCGAGTTTCAAAGCGTTGAAACAATTACTGATTTTTAGGCCGTAAAGAAATATCCGAAATTACATATTCATTCATACTCGCTGAAACATGATGATAGTACTAAAAATCGTACGATCTCTCTTGCTAAAAAAAAATTATTAAATAATGTTGGTCCATAGTCACTTCTGATTGGGCTTTCGGTATACAGTGGCCCGGCACGCTTCGAAAACACTTTTTTTTTATGCTATTAATCTACTTATTTTATTTATTTAAGTTTAATTAGTAATATTTCTTCTCAATACCACCATCATTACATTTTACATCATTAAACATTATATTTATTTATGTAATTATTCGGCATCTATTTATTTTAATTATTTAAGTTTTATTATGATCTTATTTGTTATCATTATTATTAATATTCATTTTATCATTATTATTAATATTCATTTTATCATCATTACTATTATTATCATTTGCAATAGATATATGAATTATGAATAGGGAAACACAGGTTTGACGGAGTGAGATTCATTTTTACATGTAAGTTAAGGGAGAGAGAAGTTTATGTAAACTGCCCTAGCAACGCTTTAATTACAACTAATTCAAATGGACGATTGCATTTGTTGCTCTTTGTATTATGAATTGGATTTTTATTAAAATACTGACACTCAGCTCTAACAAGAATCGAGTTGCATTGCTACATTTCCTTTTTACCCATGAATAGCCTGTACAGGGACTGCGGAGTATGTTGAAAAGTGGAGGGTGGGGTGCTGATAGCCAAAAGATAATCACTTTTTTTCTTAGGTCATAAAGAACAAGACATCAATGTAATGTATCCATACTAAAAAAAATGATAATTTTAAAAATGAGATAAAATGAAAAAATTTAAAGATGATTATTATTTTGGTTTGTATTTCTATTCTTTAGCGCTAAAACGTGGGGGAGGGCTGCAGCTCCCCTCAGCTCTCCGCGGTCCCTGTTGTAGTTAAAGAAGCTACTCGTTCATGTTCTTAAACTTGAACTGAGGCCCAGAGTTCCTAATGCGACAATATCTTACAAACAGGATAGCACTCATTGCTCATAATTACATTCATAGCTAGAGCATCCACACTTTAGCTTACTTCAAAAACTCACTATTGGATGTGATAAGTAAAAAGAAATAAAAAAATAACTTATTGTAATAAACAATCGTCAAATCACAGCTTTAACAATTAGAGCAAACGCAGGAAAAATATGAAATAAAAGCAAAATAAATACTAACAAATAGTAGCTAATTCGATAACTATTGGCTAGCGCTCAATAGAATTAGTAATGTTCTGGTTGAGTGATATTGACAAATACTGAAATAGTTTATCTGTTTTTATTTCATTGGTTTTCTTGCATTTGCTCTGTTACCGAGATGCAACAGAACATTTTTGCTATCTACTTAACCTGAACTTCCGAGGTACTTTTGCGACATTCACCGGAGCTTCCTTTAACAACCTTTTTAAACCGATGCCAACAAGCATTAAGCTATTATATAGAGAATTGAAAAACACACATTTTACTAAGTTCATTAGAGGATTGTGTAAAGTAGAAGGCCATTTTGATCCAGGAGACAGCAAATTCACAGCTTCTAGTCAATGCATTTTCGTGTCAATAGCTTTTCTAGTCTATTAGAGTTTGGAAGCATTACTTTTAATGATGTCGATGGTAGTGTTTTTTGTTAGACCCCTGGGTTGCCTATACATTTACATTACTTAGTACTATAATCTAGCTGTGTGAAGTTGAAATGGTTCTATATGTACACGATAATACGATCAAAAAGCATGAAATTAATTCTCGGTTTTTTTACGTTTGCATGGCGAAAAAAGGCGGCCAAACAACCTGCAAAAAATCATGAAAAAGTTGTATATTCATTATTAAATCAAAATCTGGTCTTGTCGCTACGGGTAAAAGCAATCTTTGAAAGGAATACTTGTTCAAGAAAGATTTTTAGTACAGTTTATTGATCAAAATGTTATTGATAATGTTTGTCAAAAAGCCGACTCGTCGTCTGTTTTTGTAGTCTTAACGACTGTTTGTGTTGTCCTGAGAGAGAAAGATTCAGAATTATAACCAGCTCGTCTTCGCAAAAAAAGACTGTTTGTGAGCTGTAACAATGGCACAACAAGTGCGGAGTTAGCAAAAAAAAAATGGAATTTGCATCAGTCGCCAATGAATGACTTTGCGAAAGCTAGTAACATTGCACACCACAGCATTACATTTGGATTTTTTGGAGAAAAATTAACGTTGTATTTAGGAATCCGTCAGAAGAAATTGATCGAGTTAAAGCACGGATAGACAATAGATATTCAGTTACTCAACACGACTGAGCAATGTTCCATTTACTGCCGACTATTTTTTCATTGTTCAGACGATTATTGAGTCAGTAAGAGCCAAACGGTTGAACGTTCAGTGGGTGGACAATGTTCTGTTAGCAATGCTTTTTCACTATTTTAAGTATATCTTTTATAATTGAGATTTTCCAGTTTTAATTTCAAATAGAAATATTTTTATTGAAATGCTGACACAATTTTTACTACTTTTTGAAACGCTAGCCACAATTTGCGCTGCCGATACAGACATGTTGCTTGTAAGTTATTTATCGTAATCTAGCGCTTTATCCATAAAGACTTTCGATTGTTAAAAAGAGGGTACTATCTTATTCATAGAATAGCTTGTAAACTAGAATACCTGATTCGGACTCAGTCGCTTCAAAATCCCTATTCATAGACTAGAACATGCCATAAACAAATGAATATCTATTAAATTAGTAATATATGGTTTCAAATTCGGCGAAGTAAAATGCTGAAGTGCATTATGAACATGACATTGAAGGGGGTCAATTTTCCTTCATTTGCTTTAATACCAATGCTCGTAAATAGGAATTATAACTTCAATCATTTCTTGCTGTCCTAAACGATTATATATAGATAAACATATTCAAAATCATTATTCAAAATCACGAGTGACATTGTAGAGTAACTTTTCATACCCATAAAAAAGTTCTTATTCAAATTAGAAAATTCTAAGTCGGTAATTTAGTGCGTTTTTTTTTTTTTTTTTTTTTTTGTGAGTTTTATACTCGTCTCGGCTTTTTGCAAGTTTGCAGGTTTTATCTGGACAGTTATGAAAAGGATCTAAAGTGGTCTCAAAAAGAAAGAGATTTTCTAGAGAAACATTGAAGCTATCAAAAATTATAAGCACTAAATTACAAATTGTTTTCTTTCGCTTGAGACTACACTAATATACACAGTATTCTTTACCAATTAAATAGATTGAAGTTCAGCATTTTTTTGCGTTAAAATTAACAAAACTACACCACAGCTCTATTTATTAAACACGGTAAGGGTTTTTGCGGTAAATATGTAAAATGAATTCTTATTGTATTAGGAATTAAGTCACGTTTAGAGCTATTTGAATTGTGTTAATTTTTTATGTAATTCCTGTTGGGCGAATGTGTGAGACTCCATCAGCTCTAGAATGTACTTCGCGCTTTCAAAAGCTCACGCGCATTCCTAAGTAAACTTGACAGTTTGTCTTCGTCTTTTTTTTTTATTTGCGTGGCGTTTTAAAGTCTTCAAAGTCTGCTTTATATTTCTAAAATGGTGTAAAACGAGGTTTTTTTTACGGAGAAAATTTTTTCTTAATTATGAAACGAAAATGCTTTGATGTTTTAACAATAAGTTACCTAATTTATTATACACTTGCTTTATCTCCCTCTTTAACTAATTATCAAAACTTTTAATTATTCTCTAAACTCGTTTTTAAGATATAAAAGTCTGAACAAGAAATAAAAGCTTTCTAATGTAGATAGAAAGGATATTTGTAAAGCGCACGCAAAAATGTAAAGTTTTAACTACGTGTTTTGATACGGATCGGTTGCCCTCCGGCTAGTTAGTTAGGAATGTATGGCGTTGATTCCTTTCAAATTTCTCCCAAGAGACAAAAAAATCGCGTGAAAAGTTTTGAATGGTGTATTTGTTAAGAGTTTGTTAGTGTCTTTATGAAATGTTTTAATCGTTTTGCATAGATATGACTGGACATTGTTGTTCATCATTGGAGCATCCACTAGTTTTAATAACTACATAGCCAAACAAAGGACCAATCCCAAATAGCATGTAAACTGGAATTTATCTGAACAAAGAATTCCAAAACAATAAAAAAAACAAATTTCATATTAGCTGTAAACAAACTTCGAGTAATTGTTAAAATAAACAGAGGAATCTATTTCCCTTTTTATGATACACAAAAAACGTCAATCTTATCTTCAGCATGAAATTTTGAACTAGCTATAACAAACCCTCGAGTAACTGTTAAGTTAAACCTAGAATTTGGTTATCTAAGCACACAATAACTGTCCATTTTACCTTGAAGGTTGAGCTCTGAAATTGGGTCCAAAATACTCGCATTCTCGGCCGTGAAAAATCCAAACAGCAATTTTTCAACATCTCTTGTACATACAATGTGGTTAGTTTTTTGATATCTGGTCCCAAAATGCTGTTGAGATCTTTCATGAGAGACAGTCTCAGCATTTCCTATAAGAAAAAAAAATAGAATTTAGTTTTTGAATATAAAGCTAGTTTTATACATGAGCTATTTTAATGCTAAAGAAAAGGTGACAAAACCCATGTTGTAACAGAAAAAAATTTGCATTTTCGCTCATGCGTCAAACTGTAGCTATTGCAAAACTTGGAATTCCTGAACTCAACCTGAGAATATCTCTGCAATATGTATAGCCAGTTCAATTGAATGAATGTAGAACAAGTTAAATTACGCAGAAGAAAAATATCAAACACTCCATGCTAACTGTACGAAAAGACCAAAAAATCAAGAAACACTACATCATGCTGCCGTTTTTGTTACAATTTCAATACATTGCAAGGTAAAAGACGAGGGAAGAGTTCAAGTATTTTGTGAACCGTTTTTATGGCCGGGCGCGCCTTTAAATATTTAACGTTGTCAACTGAGTATTGACTGAAGCATGGTCATATTCGCAAATGATTTGGCTAGCTTGATTTAAAAGGATAACAGGCTAGTAACTTCAAGTACAGCATTAGAAATAGCTTGCAAGAATAACGCGCATTATAAAACTAGGAAAACTAGTTAAACATGTCAATTTGTAAGTGTTAGACTCTGGTCGTACCTTGGTTCATTCTAATGGCTTTCTATATCTGGCTTGTCTCTAACCTTGTAGAATGGAACGCATACTTTACTTTGTGTCTTTATAAAGCCCGCGTTACTAATCGACTGGTAGGCGTACATTTATTAGATACCTTGGCGCATGCGTAGTCTATCTCTGCGCAGATGGCTATCCAACTTCCCTAGGAATCGCACCATAGGTAGCCCGACGTTATGGTTAGTAATCTATCTTATTACATTTAATGTACTTGGAATGTACTTTAGGTAATTGAATTACAAGGCTTTCTGATTGTAGTGGAGTGATCGAGTTGGCAGATTACTACTTAGTCCTTGGAACCAAATAAAATGCATGTATATGTAAAATTATAAAGTATAAAGAAAACCTCGAAAATATTTCATACACCTATTTCCAAAAACTCTGTTCGATAAAATGCATGGTGCCAGTTATCGGATGGCGATTATTTGAGGTTAGTAATAATAATAATATTAATAATACGTATCAATAGGGCGCAAATTTCATGAAGAAATGATCAAATGCACCATAACAAAATAACGTAAAATGAAAATATTGAATGTAAAAGAATTTGAATGTATTTGTACAGTTATAAAATATAAGAATAAATATTCAATCACATATTGTTAAATATAAAATGATAAAATGTTCCAACGATAAAAGCGCTATACTATGACAAACCTATATATACAAAAAAGGTTTAAATGTTTTTTTTAATTTGTCCAGTTTATTAATTAAGACCAAAATAAAGACATCAAAACGCGGAAAGCAATTGAAGGGTGCATGTTTTGTTAAGAATGTACAACGCACTTTTTTTAATGAGTTCACAGAGCAAACTCAGGAAATTTGTAAGATACAAACAAGCTGAAATATCGACAAAAATTATTCTAACTATTCAATGACTATTTGTCACTAGCACTCAGCCAGAAAACAATACCCAAACAAAAGAAAATAGCAATGTTCTGGTCGAGTGACAGCGACCAATAGTTACCAAAGTATTATTAGTTAGTATTTAAGTCGTTTTTATTTCATGATTTTTCTGCGTTTGCTATTCACCACATGCAAAATACACGTTTATCGCTTTTCATACGTTAGTTTACTCTACTTGAAATATTCAGGTGTAATATATCAAGAGAGTATGAGATGAGAGAGCTTATCCCCGGACCCCATCAGGGCCTCAACTCGTCGCGCTATTTTTTTAGAAACTTGTTAACAATCTTCGCATTTTTGTCGTGAGATGTTTTGACGATACGACCGCGCCTACTGCAATCTGACCCGAAATAACTTCAGTTTAAAAACAGAATGAAATGATCTCCTGATAAGTGTAAAGTCCAATACGGAGGACAAGCTCTCTTATCTCATACACTATACAATATATTTAAGCTTCCATAAGCCCCAGAAGGGATGGGGGCGGTACTCAGGGTATAAACAATCAGGGATGCCGTCGTATCTTTTAGGGGTAAAAATCAACGATTTGGTCTCTTTCAGGGTTTAATTAAAATATGAAATTTGCCAAATCCTCATTTTTTTAATTAGAGGTTGAAAAGAATTTGTGAAGCCACACCCTTTCGAAAAACTCCCAATATATTTAGGGGTATTTTTCACAATTCCGACGAGCATCCCCGATTGTTCAAACAAAGTGTTGGGGGAGGGGGGTTATGATATCAAGGTCCGGTTGGACGAAGCATAGGACTTTTCTGAGTTTGATAAAAGATGCATTGTGGTCTAGCTTCAGTACAAACAACACCATATGCCGATTAACAGGTTAGCTCAGTTGGGAGAGCGTTGGCTGTTAACCGGGAGGTTGCGGGTTCGAACCCTCAACCGGACCATCACTCAGTGTCTTTAAATAATTGAGGAGAATGTTCTTCGATTTATAATTGTGAGGGTTCGCGTCTTCTCGGATAAGGACGATAAACTGGAGGTCCCGTCTCGCCACACTACACATTAACCATTAACGGGGGGACGTAAAAGAACGACTGAGGACGCAGGTAACGACCATCCTCGGTGATAGGCCTACACTAATACATACTAATTACTAATCAACCTCATGCTTGTAAATCCGGATTACATACTATAAATATTAAAGATTGTAAAGCGCATTGAGACATCGGGTGAAAATGCGCTATATAAGCACTACATTACATTACATATACGGCATAAGGAACAAAAGATGTTTGTACTTGAGCTAGACCATAATGCACCATGTTTGCTATGTTAGAAATGGTCTATGGACAGCACTATCCAACGGATAAGTTCTAAAGAAATCGGATAGGGTAAATAACGTTATCCACGGAATAACTTTATCCATGCCTCGTCCAAACGGCTCCAGGATGCCTAATCTTCCACGTTTTTATCACCTTTTGTGAATGACTAATAGCCCTGAGGCAAGATGACCCCAGTTTCTAATACCGTAACAGTTTTCACAATATGCAATTCATATTCAATTTTTTGTAGTCCCTCAAGAATACAGGAACAATAGTGAACAAAAGCAATGTGAAAAAGGATTTTGGTCTATAGTTATCACGTTTAAGGCTTACTCACAATCTCGTATCCAGAGCCCGCGTTTTCTTGTGGCCTGCTTCAAAGGACGAGGGCTCTGGCATAATCCGATACCGGAAGCCAAGTTTTATGGGGGTAAAACGTCATCACGCTTCAGGCTTATTGAAAGAATGAGGAAAAAGAATTCCACAGACGAAAATAAAGCGACAATGCAAGTTTGTTTTTTCTTGGGCCTAAGCCCCCTTTTTTGGTTCAGATGTTTGGGCTCGTATGTTTATGTCTTTTTTTTTGCTGTCGAGTTGTGCTTGCATGAGTTTTTTTAATTAATTTCTAACCACTTTTCTAGTTTCTAGTTAAGTCTTGTAACGATTGCATAATTTACATTTTACCGGTCATTTTGCTTCACTTACCACGACATTTTAGTGGAGCATTTCGCATTCGTCATCCGGCATTTTCTCAGACCATGTTTTTTTAAAATGAATATATATAAAAAACGTCAAGAGACAGTTTCGAATTCATTTGTATACATATTTTTTATCGCTTTTATTAAACAGTGTCGTGTTTTGCATAGCGAGAATTCAAATTTAAAAAAAGATTACTTGCTGAACGATCTTGTAGAATATTTGGTGTTTCGGTTATGCTATTTCAATTTCACACGGTGCAATAGCATTATAATCAGCATATAAAGATAAAAAGAAAACAAGAAAATAAACAAACAAACTGCGCGAGCAAAGCCTGACGCACACTCGGCATAATCAACAAAAAAATACTTATACTCAGAACTCGCGTTCAATATGTATGTCATAGAAAAAAGACCGGCACAAGCGTCTGACTTCACCCTATATTGAGCAGGGACCGAGGAGAGGGGTTGCGGGGGCGGTGGTGAGTAGTTGGGCCTGCAGTCCCCCCACTTTTTAGAGCTAAAGAATAGAAATACAAATAATCCAAAAAATAATTACCTCAAAAGGTTTTTTTTTCTTGTTTTTAATATTATATTTTTTTAAATATGGATGCATGCCGTGGATGTGTTGTTCTTTGTGACCTAAGGGACGGATCCCCCTCAAATATCTAATGGTCCATCCCTAAGAAAAAACGTTATGATCGTTTGGCTGTCAGTTGGCTGTCAGCCACCCCCCTTCCCCACTTATCAACATACTCGGCGGTCCCTGTTGAATGCTCATATGTTATCGCTGCACTGAAATTCATTCTTAAGACCAACACAAATAACAATGAAAACAAATTTGCTATTTTTTTCGGAAAATGTCTAACAGTTCCGACTAGGTCTATTGCAAATCTCACGATCCCATGGCTCCGCTACATTTTATCAATATAAATAATTCATTCAAAAACAGTTCTATGTTTACAAAATTAAAGCGTTTATTGGTTCAAAAATGTTGTTAATTAAATAGTGCGTTTAAAGTGTTGTTTTAAAAACGCTAAGGCAGTGCCTTATTAATACTGTAATATAAAAGACGACAGACTGGCGGGCTGTCAAGGTCGGCGTGAACAGCATCCTCCACAGCATAGCTGTATAACAACTTTAATTTAATAACTATCGCCGCCACTTTATGAAAAAAAGCGTTTAAGCAGTCTCAACCATACAGGGAAAATGCATTACGTCATGATTGTTGTTAGACCGGTCTGGATTGCGGATTGCAAGTGAAGGATTCCGGATTCCAAAAATAAACAATTTTTGGGTGGACTCTGCATAGATTCCCGGTGAATATAATTTCGGATTAATTCTATTACACGGGGTGAAACAAACAAACAAACAGCAAATAAACAAATTAATACAAGCAGACAAACTAACAAATAAGCAGTTACTAATTTTTAACACCCGGCGTAATGGTGTACGTAATACCCCATTCACACCAACAAACTAAACATGTTTTTAAAAAAGTTGGTTAAAAGTTGGTTAAAAGCAAGTTTAAAGTTCATGCGTTCACACCAACTAAACGTGCGCGCTCAACATGGTTAAAACTGACGATCTGGACGTTAGTCAGTCCTACGTCGGAGTTATATGAACCAATAGTAGTTCATTGCAAAGGGGAAATGCTCCTACTCGTAACGAGCGAAAAAATGATGTCAACCCAGCTAATTTGGAGAAAGGACAGCTGGATTCAGAAGCGGATCCAAGGAGAGGGCATGGGGAGGGGGGGGTTGGATAATGAAAGTCTTGTAACATGATATAATTATCCACAATTTGTTTCAGTTCACAACACAAAATAAAAAGATTAAGACGAACATTTGAATTCCCTGTAAGCCTTGGTTTCGTTCAACTGGATCAGAATTATAGTAATAAGTTTTGATATTTCAACCCTGTTTTTGATATTTAATTTGACTTTAAACACAACCAACAAACATATACATTTGGATCAGAATTGTCAAAAAATTCATATTTTTCATACATTTTATCAAGTAATATAAATTTAGGGCGTGGCACATGGGGCGTGGTAAGGCTAAACCACTTCAATATTCTTACCCTTGCTACGGGACTGAATGATTAAGAAAATAGAAGAAAATTAAAAAAAATCTTAGGTGAGCCTTCAATATATAGCTATTTCAAATTTCTTAATGTTAAATAACCAACTCAAATTAAGTTTTATGACGTCATATAATACAACTACCAGAATGCTTTGCTTACTTTCTTTTGTAGTAAGCCGGAGAATTTCGCCCAAAATGCTGGTAGTCGTATAAAATGACGGCATAATGGCAACCGCCTATTCACGATTCTAGACTGGATAACAACATGGTTTATTTAAATAACAATAGGCAATTGGCGTTATGACGTCATTTTGCTACCAATACCAGCACTCTTTGCGAATTCTCTTTCATATTCAAATTTGTAATCCCTGTGGAGATTAGTAAAACAATGTGCACTAATTGCGGAGAAAAAAGTCTGCAAAATATTCAGGTATTGGTAAATATTCTCTAAGTTATCATGCAAATCGCCTAATAATTGCTAAATTCAACTGGGTATAACCTTGGTGATCACCTACATAGCATGCGCAGTTCATAATGTGTTCTTTTGTCTACCTTTCTATTGTATGTGTGTATTGTGTTGTCGTTTCATGAACATATTAGGCAAAGACAACAACGAGTTGCCATAAACTTAGTTGACGCACATGTGCCCTGAGGTTTCCTTTGAGGTCAATGTTGCATTTTCACATGTTGTTGTCAACAGTGCGGAACAGGTTTTTACTAACAAGGACTGAGTTGCACATGTTTTTATTAAATCTTTATTGAGCAAAAATGAAGTCCGTACTCGTCAAAAATTCTTCACAAACTTTTCATCCCTACAAGACACCAAAATCACAAGTTTCAGTGGGTTTCAACCTCTAACAGATACCAAAAAGTGAGAATTTGGCAGATATCATATTTTTAAACCCTAAAAGAGACCAATTCAAATCGCTGATTTCTATCCTAAAAGATACGACGAGCATCTCCGATCGTTTACCCACGGAGCCCCGCCCCCTCCCGCCCACGGGTACGTAGGCTCTCCCTGTTCAACTGAGCCTCCAGGAATAAAAATTCGTTTCTCTACAAGAATACTATTAGACATAGAAATATGCGAATACATTATCGACATATTTGTGTCCGAGAAGCCTCGTTATAGATATGACGTTCTGTGTGACCTGAATGTGATTTTTGGTTGGCTTGAACGCCTCGGATCAATTGCGAAATGCTCGTTTTAACCTCACGTAATTATATAATAACCCGTTTTTCAACGTATTATTCTAAGTTTAAAATCATGGACTCTTGCTAAGCTAAGACATATCAAACTGAATGTCTCTAAAGTATTTAGTATAATTTAATATTGAAATGTCAAACTCAATACTTTCAAAAAGCCATGTCAAATTGGTTTTTAGTAGTTTTTAATTAGTATGCTAGGAAGATAATGGTTTTGAGTCTAACAACACGGCATGATTCTTGGTTAAAAGCATAACCTATTAAACACTTTTTCTCTACTGTAAATTGCTACAACTTTATAATCATTATTTATTTTTCAAAATATCTTATCACAAATAACACATCGATTCTTTAGGTTACACTTGCGGCTGAAAAAACCGTCCGCACTTTAACGTTACACACACACACAAAAAAAAACACACAAAACGAGAGAGGAACTCTGGATACACCACTTTTCTTGGGGTAGTAGGGGAGGCGGGAGTATGCATCTGGTTTCACGAGCCCAAAATTGGCTATTTCACGTTTCACGGCAAGCAAACATCGCGTTTCACGTTCAGTACGAAACAAAAACATACAACATGAAGAAAATGTATATGATGCATATATCTGAAACATGTGCTGTAAAGAATTTGATGTAATATCATGACATGTTTCCCCAGAAACTACATAAAGGGTAATATCTGTAATATGTAACAAGGCGACGGCGATTCGATTCGTGCAGGCTAAATCACGAATATCGTTTCTCTGAGGGGAGAGGGGGGGGGTTAAAATTTCTGTATCACGGCACAAAAAGGCCGTTTTTTGTTTCTCCATCAATTGATATCTGTAATATATAACAAGCCGAGGGCGATTCGATTCGTGCAGGCTAAATCACGAATATCGTTTCTCTCTTCTCGAGAGGGGGGGGGGGGGGGGGGGGGTAAAATCTCCGTTTCACTGCACAAAAAGGCCGTTTTTCGTTTCTCGATCAATTGCGAGCGTCCATGGCTTGTTTCTTTAAAAAAAACCTTTACCACCCTGTTTTCGAATGTCTACATCTTCAGTCTTTGAAATTACCGCACAATTTGCACATTTCGATGCCGTACTTCCATTAAGGTTACAGGAAGGGTTTACGGCATGTCACGGGGTCTCTTGGTAAAAAATATAGCCAGCGCGTCGGATCTTTTGCTATTTAGATAAATTATATATCATTTTAAAGCTAAATAACTGACAAACATGACCATGTTGTTTTTATTTCGAAAGCGAAGAAAGGTCGCGAGTTTTAACGCTCCGAATGAAGAGGGAGAGTTTTTGTTTGAAAACATAACCCAAAAATACGTTTAATCGTCAATCATCGCATTCGTGGCTACAAAATCATGTGACCAATTTTTGATATTTTTGATATTTTTTTACTTTTTATTTCATGGTGAAAAGTATCAGATTTCACTAAAAAAACTGGATGAGAAAATTCAACTCCTGTTTATTTTTATACCAAATAAAATATCAAAAATCGCTAACACGATTTTGTAGCTAATTATGTGATGATTGACACTGTGCAAAAATGTAAGGAGGGGGACTTTGGGGAGTCTCGAACACCGCAACATCGCAAAAAATGGATTGTGAACACCGCAACACCGCAAAAAAATTCAACAAAAAACCGTCATCGCATTTTTTCATGAGTCACGTGAAAAAAAAAAAAAACATTTTGGTTGGATTAAAATCGCAAATCCGAAAAAAGTTTTTATTTCACCGTACACCGCACGTAAATTAACTTAGGGCCTGTTTACATGGAGATAGGGTAACCCTCCTAGTAGGGTCACCCTACCAGAAGGGTGACCCTCCTCTATTGTTTAACGTGGTTGTGTTTACATGTAAGGTAGGGTGACCCTAGGGGTAGGGTTACCCTATCAGCTAGGTAGGGTGACCCTACTAGGCGAGCCAGATTTTTGTTTACATAAGCCATGTAAACGCTCAAGGTAGGGTGACCCTAGTGGTAGGGCTATGTTTCGCAAGTCAAAATCGAAAGATATCGGGCCATTTTAGAAGATCTCACCTAAAAAAATGTACATTAAGAATAAAATCTACTTCAGTATTTAATAGAAGTAAAAGCTATAAGCGTTTTATGACTCAAGCACGCTCAAATTATTCAGATATCGCCTTCGAATTATAAAATATTCAAGGGCTCAACAAAAGCCATCCAAATGAGAGCTTTAACAAGAAATTTAGCTTCTCTTGATAATCGTAGCTCATAATTGAGCATTTAAGCTGTCTAACTGCTACTAAAATACATGGAGAAGAATAAAACAAAGAGCAAATTCACCAGAATCAATTTTGAAGCGGCCGCGTGCAAGTTTCCGCTCCACTGATTAACGGCATTATCTCTTGACCCTAGCTGTTACTCTTTGCATGTAAAGGAGGGCTATGTTTTGTCCCTTGTAGGAGGGTGACCCTACTAGGAGGGTGACCCTATCTCCATGTAAACAGGCCCTTAAATATCGCACATCGCGAGGTTTTGCATCACCGCAATACCGCAATGCTATTTTTCAGCCTCATTCACCGCATCACCGCACTAAAATAATTAAGGACAACACCGCAACACCGCAAACTCCAATGTCCCCCTCTGTAAGCAAACCGACTAAACGTATTCTTGGGTTACTTTTCAAACAAAAGCTCTCACTTTTCATTTGGAGTGCTACAATTCTCGATCTTTTTCCATTTTGAACAAAAAATAGCATAGTCATATTCTTCAGTTGCTCAGCTTTAAAATGATATATAATTTATCAAAATAGCACACGATCCGACGCGCTGGCGATTTTTTTACGAAAAGACCCCTTGAACCCTTCCTGTAACCTTAAAAAAACACCATCGATAATTCAGTGTTCATTCAGGGAACGGTAACTTTTTAAGTATGTCAAAAATCGTCAATTTTGATGCTTTTTGTTTCTAACTTAAACTTGTTAAAAAATTACTTAAAACCGATAATCGTTTTAAAACTCACTTATGAAACCATTTAAAGAAATGTAAGAATGAATGTCAAACTGTGATAAAGATGCACTCGGTCTCTTGAGAAACCGACTCCGAGTGCTAAAAAGATTTCTTGCTGTTTAATGTAGACTGATCTGTTTTGTTGCAAATTAATACAGGCATGATCAACACAAACGCGGACTGAGCCTTGGGGTTCCTGTGGTTGGTAGGGACGAGAGAAATTGTAACGTAAACAAAATGGCTGCTCACATGGCAAAACACTTTGGAAGAAATTCTCTCGTAAAAACTTTAAAGTTTTCAAATTTTACGTGTTTATCTCTAGTATATATAATTTTGTATTTTCCAATATATTCTGCTGAGGATAAAGAATTTAAAGTTTGTAAAACACCTGACATTTTCTACAACTTTCTGAACTTGAAGATTTGCGGGAAATTCACAGTTTCGTTGATTGACTTCAAGAAATGGGAGTTTGAAGAAAATAATTTACTCTATGAGACATTTCCGTTGGATTTGGAAAGAAGAAATTATTGCAGGGAAGTAAAGAAAGCAGTATTTTCGTATGTGGAACCAGTGCCGTTAAAAACAAAGCCAAGTTTGGTTGCAATTTCAACAGATGTTTTGGAGAATATCTTGGACATTGACAGTAATACTGTTAGAAGATCTGAGAAATTTCTTCATTTTGCATCAGGAAACACATTGATAAGGAATTCAGTCCCTCTTTCTCATCGATATGGTGGACACCAGGTATTTATGTGAAATTTATGATGATACGAAATGAAACTCAAACAGTACTTCGAGTGTTTGCAGTTTCCTAAACTGCTCGCCCCCCCCCCCTTACGTTCATCTCTACAATACATATACAAAAAATAAATCCAGTGTTTATAAGACTCAATGTATTAGCTTTTTCAAGTTGTTTAGGAGACAATCAAGAAAATTAAATACTGATAAATTGAAACAAAGTGTTGTTGTTAAGAATCCTAACTTAACTAGGAGACAGACCAGTTATATACAAAGTATGACTAAGAAATGATATTTTGGCAGATCAATTGACCCAGATAAATACAATTTCTGTGGTCAGAGCAGGAATTGAAGCTAGGACCACGGATTAGCGAGACCAATTCCGCTCTAGCCCCTTGAATATGCTCTCTCCATAAACAACAATCACACAATACCATTTTTTGCTAACAGTTAATCATATTGCAGCATATTCTGATATCCTGTGAGCTTAGCTCTGTTTATGTATATTAACTGCATAGTTCCGTACGTAGAGGTCTATTCATTTCTCATTGTTTTTTATTCTAATTTTCAAATATTAATCTTGTTTTCCATGTTGATTATGTACACCAGCTACATAGATAGCATAGTTCAGTAGAGGTCTATTCATTTCTCATTGTTTTTTATTCTAATTTTCAAATATTAATCTTGTTTTCCATGTTGATTATGTACAACAGCTACATAGTTTGTATAGTTCAGTAGAGGTCTATTCATTTCTCATTGTTTTGTTTTTTTCTAATTTTCAAATATTAATCTTGTTTTCCATGTTGGTTATGTACACCAGCTACATAGATAGCATAGTTCAGTAGAGGTCTATTCATTTCTCATTGTTTTTTTCTAATTTTCAAATATTAATCTAGTTTTCCATGTTGATTATAAGCCATTGCTTAGCAAACAGTCAGATTCCATTAGGCCTAATCTCTTTGTGTAACTTATGCAGATATCTGTTGTTTAGAATTTTTGACTTTAGACTCATTTTGCTTGATAATGGTGTCAGGCCAACACTGAAACATAGTGCTTGTAATCGATTACAAAATACAGTCTTCTTAATCTTTTTGATAAATATTATTTTGCAGTTTGGAGAATGGGCTGGTCAATTAGGCGATGGAAGAGCTGTTCTTCTCGGAGATTATATTAACAGGTGCGGAATGTTTCAAGATTGATTTGTCACCATCTTATATCAATCTAACAAGAGATTTATTGATTGCAAAACAGGAAGGGAGAACGATGGGAACTACAGCTCAAAGGGTCAGGCAAAACACCATATTCAAGGTGAGATCAATAATATTGTAGTAAATAAAAAACAGATTCTAAAGGAAGTAATAGTTCAATATACAATTATCTATTTATTTATTCATTATGTTGATCAATATAGACCATTTCAAGTTGTTCATTGCTCAGGCTAGGCCTCAATTGTAGGTAAATTAATGAATGAGTTGAGACAGAAGCATTATCTATATTTATAATATCGTTTTCAGATCTGTATACCCCACAGGATGTATTTTTAATTAAAATACAAAAGATTACATGATATTGAGGCTAAATAGCATGAGCAACAAAGAACATGAAACAGGCCTATTAACATCATTCATTCATCCATTTATTGTTCAATTTTCTTACATACTACAATGATGCCATTCCATGTTTCTAACTTAATTCATATCACAGTCCAAGAAGTTTTAAAAAGAATAAGCAGCTGATTCCCAGAGACATATCTGGACAAATAGGATTTTCAAAAGACAGGCTGACCAGCCATATTTTTGATTAGGAAAAAACATATCTTTTATATTTCGTTTTTGAAAATAATTGTTTTGCAAATTTTGAGCTTTCAAAAAAGAGGTAGTGACTGGTAAAAATTGAAAATTAATTTTATTAGAAATAGTCATTGGTACTAGGTTATGTCTGGTCGTTATTTTGATGTACCTTTGCTGCATGTGCAAAAAACTGCTTGCTGGATCGAATCATATGACCTCTTTTGGCTGATACATTAGTGACCTTTGATTGCTGCTGTTAAATAGAGCCTGCTTTAAAGTGAATATTTGAATGAGCTTGGTTTGTATTCCGTAGGCATGGAGATGGAAGGGCTGTGTTGAGGTCTTCTATCAGAGAATTTCTTGCCAGTGAAGCCATGCATCACCTTGGTGTACCAACCAGTAGAGCAGCAAGGTGACTTGATATCACCACTATTATCATCTACATCATTATCATTATCATCATCGTTAAAGAATCATTATGTACTACATCATTATCATCATCATCGTTAATTAAACCATCACCTACATCGTTACTGTCATCATCATCATTGTTAAACCATCGCCTGGACAACGTTACTGTCATCATCATTGTTAAACCATCACCTACATCATTACTTTCATCATCATTGTTAAACCATCACCTACATCGTTAATTACATTTACAACTGTTTCTCTAGAAACACCAACACAGTCCTATCTAATAGTATTTCTTACTAGTTTTTACCTCGGCATGATCTACGGATATTGAGGTTATTTCAGAAACACGGGTTGTGTATTTGACGTTTTGCCATATTTCAATCTGAAATAACCTCTGTCAATATTCTAACCATGACCAAACATGAATGCCTCAAGCCTAGAATCATCATCTTCATCATCATTATCATCATCATTGTTAAAGAATCGTCTACATCATTATTTTTTTACATCATCATTATCATCATCGTTAAACAATCATATTCTATTTATTACTGTCATCATCATTGTTATTAATATAAACAGTCATTATTTACATGATTATTATCATCATCTTTACTAAACAATCAACGTCTACAACATTCACACATCATCATCAATAAAATAATACAAGTTTAATAATTTATCACCATTATCATGGTTTCATGATGATGCTCTGATACATATAGATAAAAGCATTCATTTATTCATTTTATCTATTTATAATTACTTTGCCAGAGAAAAAATTCTCGCAGGATTCAAATTACATGGCAAAGTTCCATTAATGAGACTCGTTATTTGCCATCCAAAAGTTAGTTGATGAGGTAGTAGGATTGTAAGGGTAACAGCAGTCTAGAGAAAGACTGTTTGTGTGGTCTGATGTTTTGATAAGCAATGTGAAGACATCTTCAGTGTAGATGACTTCCATATAGAGAGGTTTTCAAACCTCAAACAAGTGTGTCCAGTAGCCTTTCTCATGATTTCTCTTTACCAGATAATCATCCTACAATTTCATGGCTTTCCGATTACCAGGGTTCAAACCATTTATTTTTAAAAGTCCAATAATTATTGTAGTCTTATTATATGGCCATGAATCTTGGAGTCTGGACACTAGCAAATGGAGCAATCTGATTGGTTATACGCGCTTCCCAACCGGTTAATATCCCCCTGTATTAAGACCGCGGACCGATCGACTGAGTAGCTTACATTATTGGTTTAATGTTGATCTCTTGTGTTTTCATAGTATCATTGTAAGCAAAGACCCCATATGGAGAGACATGTTCTATGATGGCAACCCTAAACAAGAGCCAGGTTAGGCATCATTCATTAAATTAATAACACTTTCATGATGTTTTTGAATGCGCTATATTAATAAATACATTTTATTAGTATTTATAACTATTTTGTAATTTGTTTATTAGCTGCTGTTGTTCTGCGTGTTGCCAAGTCCTGGTTTAGAATTGGATCATTAGAAATATTAAAAGAAAATGGTGAAATTGGCCTACTTAAACAGCTCGTTGATTTCATCATTGACCAACATTTTGAGAAGATAAAGAATAGCAGCAATAGATACATTGTGAGTAGCTCTTTTGTCGTTACTGGCATTTTCCTGGACCTTCCCTGAAGTGACAAACATGCAGGGGGGCTATGGCCTACAATCCTAGACAAAATATATGGGACAAATGCATATTCATTTACAGTGGAACCCCTCTATTCCGGACAGTACTGGGACTAAAGAAAATGTCCGGTTTGGAGGAGGTTACGGTTTACTGAGGTTAATTTTACAAGAGATATTAGAAAAAGTTGAATTCTGGACCAAAAAAAAGCTGTTGTAAATATAATGATAACTTTTACACCGTAGAATGATACATGAAAACTGACGTTTCGGACGTTAGTCCTTCGTCGGAGTAATAGTTTTTTGTACTAGTTTATACCTCTACAAAAAAAAGCTGTTCAGAGAATTTCGGTATATCGAGGGTCCGGTATAGAGGGGTATCACTGTATTGCAGCAATTCTCCC